>BQNB010012651.1:24627-72670 GCA_026074375.1 Tanacetum coccineum
ATTCTAGTCCTCGCGTATGTGACTATGATAAACTATGGTAATTCTGTAATGTCGTCATGTAAAAGTGAATTCCCAACAATTTCTTTCGTTGCGTTTTCACTCGGTGCATATACGTATCCTTTCTTTCAAAGGATTCTTATGTCATTTAATCCATGGCTATTTGCATATTTGATTGTTCGTAACCCTTGGAATTCGTTGATATCGTTGAATCGTGGAAGCTTTGATGTGATTGTAGGAATAGACTGGTTGTCTAAGAGGAAGTTTGTGATAATATGTCATGAGAAGGTGGTTGAAATATCGTTGGAAGGTAGTAGGAAACTTAGGGTTTAAGGGGAACGTACTTTAGGAGCCGCTAAAGCTTTAATGAACGTGAAGGTAGATGAAAAGTGGGTGATATTTCTGTTGTGAGGGATTTTGTTGATGTGTTCCTAAAAGATTTTTCGGGATTACCACCACAATGACAGGTTGAGTTCCGCATAGATTTGGTTCATGGAGCGACATCAGTTGCGAAGTCTCCATATTGTCTAGCACCCTTGGAAATGCAAGAATTGTCTGAACAACTTCGAGAATTGCAAGACAAGGGTTTCATACCACCTAGTCATTTTCCGTGAGGATCACCAGTGTCGTTTTTTAAGAAGAGAGACATGGAGTTCATTTGAAGTTAGTGTTGGAATTACAGAGGAAGGAGAAGTTGTATGCTAAGTTTACTACGAGTGAAGTACTGAAGAATTGGGAAGTACCTACGACACCATCCAAGATATGATTATTCTTAGGATTGGCAGGTTACATACCTACGTTTCATCGCAAACTTTTCTAAGATTGTTAAACCCATTACTTCCCTAACTGAGAGGAATCAGAAGTATGAGTGGGGCGCAGAACGAAAAGAGGCTTTCCAGACTTTGAAGAATGATTTTTGTGACGCTTCGATAAATCGAATGCAGTGGTTGATGCGTTGAGTAAAAAGGGAGAGTGAAACTAAGACGAGTAAGAGCAATGTCCATGACTATCCAGTCAAGTGTTAAGGACAAGATATTGGCTACTTCAAGTGAGACGTCCAAGGTAGAGAACGCGCCAGCAGAAATGCTGCGTGACCTGGACCAACAAATGGAAAAGAGGGCAGATGATGGTTAGTACTTTATGGATTAAATTGTATAGTGAGTATGAGTACGAAATTCGCTACCATCCAGGTAAGGCAAATGTGGTGACTGATGCGTTAAGTAGGAAGGAACGAGTGAAACCTAGACGTGTTCGAGCGATGGCTATGACCATTCAGTATGGAGTAAGAGTAATGATACTGACAGCCCAAAGTGAGGCGTTCAAGTAAGAGAACGTACTCACAGAAATACTACATGGTTTAGAGCAACAGATGGAAAGAAAAGGAGACGAGAGTTTGTACTTTATGGATCGAATTTGGGTTCTATTGGTAGGAAGTGTAATGGATGAGGCCCATGCATCAAGGTACTTGGTACATCCGGGAGCGGATAAGAAGTACTATAACCTTGGAGACATGTATTGGTGGCCATGAATAGAGAAGGATATAGCTATCTATGTTAGCAAATTTCGGACTTGTTTAAGAGGTGAAGACTGCAATGTCAAAGACTTTTGGCTTGCTGCAACAGCCTGAGATACTTGAGTGAAAATGAGATAGAACCACCATGAATTTTATCACTAAATTTCCAAGATCAAAGTAGTGAGTATGATTTGATTTGGGTGATGGTTGATAGACTGGCCAAATTAGCTTATTTTCTAGCTATACAAGAAGATTTCAAGTTGTGAAGTTGGCAAAGATTTATATTGATGAGATAATAAGAGGAAAGGAATTCTGGTGATGATCAACTCAGATTGAGATGGATGATTTACCTCGTGGTTTTGGCAGACGCTGCAGAAAGTGTTAGAGACACGATTGGATTTGAGTACTGCTTAGCATCCTCAAGCGGATGGACAAAGTGAATGTATGATTCAGACTTTAGGAAGATATAATGAGGGCATGTGTTATTGATTTTGGTTGTAGTTATCATTCGAGCATTTGGTGTGCTCCGTTTGAAGCTTTGTATGGAATGAAATGTAGGTCGCCTGTTTTATGGGCTGAGATTGGAGAAAGTAGTTTGATTGGACCGGAATTAGTTCAAGAAACGACTGATAAAGTGGTGTTGATAAAAGAAAAGCTCAAAGCGGCGAGAGATCGTCAAAAGAGCTATGCTGATAATAGGCGTAAACCGTTAGAGTTTGAGGTGGGTGATCGTGTAATGCTTAAAGTGTCGCCATGGAAAGGTGTAATTCGATTTGGGAAAAAGGGTAAGTTAGCACCGAGGTATGTAGGGCCATTTGAGATTCTTGAAAGAATCGGTCCTGTAGCTTATCGGTTGAGATTACCTAAAGAATTGAGTAAAGTACACGACACGTTTCATGTGTCAAACCTAAAGAAGTGTTTGGCGGATGCTAGTTTGCATGTGCCATTGGACGAGATTAAGGTTGACAAAACTCTTTGTTTTGTTGAGGAACCTGTAGAAATTAGGATCCGTGAGGTTAAGAGTTTAAAACGTAGTAGGATATCGCTTGTGAAAGTTCGTTGGAATTCTAAGCGTGGACCTGAGTTTACTTGAGAACGCGAAGATTATATGAAGTCTAAGTATCCTCAATGGTTTGTTGAGCGAGCTGATGAATTGGCTAGTTAAATCTCGGGACGAGATTTCCTAAAGGAGGGGATACTGTGACAACCATGATTTGAGCAGGTTAGTCAAACCGTTAGTGTTGACTTATGCATCTGTTGCAATGTATGAGGTATGTGTTATTTGTGTTTATACGTATTTATATGTGTTTATGTGGGATATGTGAGATTTGGTAATCAATCCATTGAGCGTGGTCGTCTCATTAGTATTGGATTTGTGTTGGATTTTGTGGAGTTCATTTTGTTCACTTTTGGTAACAAGGAAATGATTTTGTGATTTAAGCGTTTTAGTGGTTCATCGTGTAAGTATTATTACGTATACGTATTTATGTGTTAGTAATGTTAGGTATGAATAGGTGTTAATGGTTAGAATAATAATGAAATGTGAATTTCTATTTTTGGAAAGTTAGGTTAAAATAAAAATGAAAAGTTATTTATTTTAAAAGTCTAGTAAATTGCGTTTAAGTAAAAAGGTTTACCCAAATTAGCTTAGATTTTTATAAAAACTTAAGGTAATTAAGTAAATAAGGTAATTAAATAATAAAATGAAAAATAAAAAAAATTATATATAACATGTATATTCGGCTGGTGTAAGAAAAAAAAGAAAAGAAAAAAAAAGAAATTGTTTGTTTCAAATTGGATTCTAAGGTTATAAAATATGAGATTAAGTAAAACCCTAAACATTTTTCCTTCCCCTATCACATAGAAACGGTCGATACTATCCCCAAGAAAAGAAAAAAAGATTTTTTTATCAAGAATCAAGGAGCAATATGTTTATTAATCTTTGTAATTAGTTATTCTTTAAATTCATGTAACATTAATTATGGTGGAACTAGGGTTTTCATAAAATTCAGATTTTGTATGATCTTTAATGATGATTAAGATAATTAGGATGAGTGGTAAATTAATTAGGGTTTTAATGGTGCAAGAGTTAGGATTTAAATCGCGTTAAATATCGAATTGGAGGTGGGCAGAATTAGGGCTGTCTTGATCAGATGTTATCTCAATGATGGTAAAGTGTTTAGAGGTGATTCAGGTGCCTAAATTGTAGTTCAAAGAGTCTATTTTCCAAAAAGTCCGGCCTCGAAAGTTTTTAAGGTCGGGAAGTCATTCAATTGTTGGTTACGAGAAAAGTTGTCAAAGCAGTAAATTCGGGTCAGATTTAGGTCAGATTACGAGGTGTAAAACCCCCACTTAAAATTTGAATTAGGATTAGCCAACCTACAGGAGTTTAGTTCTATGTGTCTATTAAAAATCCCCCAAAGGAGAGCTTCTGATTTGGAGTCTAAGTATGGTTTTTAGGTCCAAACTTTTTAGTGTGCGATCAGATCCGAAACTGAGTAGTTAAAAGTTTGATTTTATTTGGGGCACTTAAGAGGGGAAATAAATTAGTGAAAAAATCATGGAGATAGTAAACTCATGATATTGAACCGGTGATTTTTGGTAAAATTTATAAAGGTCAGTAGGTGTGGTTTAGAAAATGGTAAAGTGACACTAAAATTCTGCGTTTTCGGGTAAATTGTTGAACATTGAAAAAGTGTGTAAACGAATTGGTAAATGTTGGGCATGGTGTCGGGGTGACCCATGAGGGTAAATAAACACCTTAGACATCCATCATATGATTGTTACATGTGCTTAAGTTTTTGGTTTGTAGCGTGTAACACGTGTTATTTTGTTGTTTAGCTGTGTGCGAGGATTTTGGGAATTGCTTTAGCATCAGGTGAGTTTCATAGCCCCTTTTTCTTATGTTTTCTTGGGGTGAAAATGATGCTATGAGTTTAAATGTTTTAGTTGCTGTGATTATGTGTTATATGGTTATTGATTGTGATGTGATACGCTCCATGGCTTTGTGATCAATTGGAGTCGTTTATGTGGTACGCTCCATGGCTTTGTGTTCAATTGGAGGCGTTTATGTGGTACGCTCCATGGCTTTGTGTTCAATTGGAGGCGTTTTGAGGTATGTGAGTTCGGTTGGAGAGTGGTGTTTACTACTCAATCAAATCCAACTGAAGGGTTGAAATAATACCTACTAACTTTATGTTCCGATCGGAGGGTAGTGAGCTACCCATGACCCTTTTGTGAGTGATGTGATGTATACGTGGACTGCGGGACACGTATGGTTGTTATGAATTGTTTTAGTAATCGCAGCAATTGTTTGAAAGGTTTTGTTATGTGTCTTAAACCTATGACTCTCACCAACCATTGTGTTGACTTTTTAAAGCATCATTTTTAGGTGAGCATCATGAGGATGTTAAGGCTAAAAGAAGTGGCTAGAAAGACCGTAGGAATGCATTTGGAGTTCGCTCTTGAGTTTTGTTCGTGTTTGTTGCATGGATTCTTTTGAATGCTATTTGATTTTATTAGGTTCGTAAGTCATTTATGTCTTTGTATTGATGAGACCCTTTGTCATTAATACAAGACGCCGTGCGGTTTCTTTTGTTTTTCGGTATTGTCATGACACATTGTGTCTTTTATATTTAGTTATGCATTTAGTGATTCTCTATTGTTGACACCATTGTGTTGTGATGATATCCATGATGTTACGCCTTGTGTTTCCGCCTTGGCGGGGTGTGACAATAAGCCTAAGAAATAAGCTAAACCATCCCCAAAGTTATCAAACCCCTTTGAGACCTTTTATCTAAAACAACATCATAAAAAACAAGCTGTGACTTTTTAAGGTGATAATAAGCCACTTATTGACATTGCTAATAATTTATTTTTTGCTTGTTTTCATTTTAGTTATTTTGCCTACCACTATCTGATATGATATGTATTACTTTCTTAGTATTTTAGTTATGTTTTCCCCCACCCGTAAGAAGTCTCGTTGGGGAACCATTTTCCCAACTGGACTTGAGCGTTATAAGGAGCCTCTTGTGGAACCAAAGGAGATAGGATAGTTGATCGTTTGTCGGATGCGCGTAGTAGGGCTGGACCCGCGGAGTCGGGTGATTCTTGCGGAGGCAAAGTCAAACCCAAGCGAGGCCTAGCATAAGTTTATCCCGTCCTTTACCTCGTCATGTTGTTATTGATTATTTCTTTCGGATATTTCGTATTTTGGAAGTCGTTGCGAGACCTTCGTTCCTTTATGTCGTTTCGACTTTATTTTGATATAGGTAAGTAGTTGTTTGATGGAGCATCCTTTATGTGTTAAGTTAGAGTGGTTTAAGAGGTGCAATGTGGTATATGTGCTTATATGTGAATTATGATTGATATGTGTAATCTTGGAAGTAAGTACACGTGTGAAAGGAGGCACTTATAATTATGGTGGCCAACATAATTATAAAGGCATCACACACGTAGACTTGTGACCATGATTGCATTTATTTGTGTTTGGTTGTAAGATGGTAGTGTAAATGTTTTTTATTGATATGTGTATTCATGATAAGGATGGTAGTATGGGTAGAGAATTATTCTCTTACCCTAATTGGAGGATATGTTAAGCTGAGTTGTATAGATAGTAAGTTTCCCTGCTATCTAGTATTTACGGATACCTAGTATTGCTATTATAGAGGTTGCTTGTTTGCTCGGTTGTTTGTTTGGATTTCCTAAGTCTAAGCTTAGCATCCCTTCATCGTACTTTGTTAGTAAGGATACCCGATTTTTCCTATTCGACGTTTCGATGTATATTGGTTGTTCGGAATCTGCTCTTTCAGATATAGGCGCGTTTTGTTAGTTCTTTCGTTGCATTGATTACTCGTATGAGTATCAAAGGTTTCTTTTAAGCACTAATTGTTCCTAACATATTAGTGTGGATCATTTCTCCCTTCTTTGTATATCCCTTGGTGTTCGTAACCCGTTGGCGACGTGTTAGTATCGATGTTTTTAGGTTTGCTCTGTTGATCGTTATTTTGGATAAGACCTTACGTTTTCTTTTGGGTGGCTAACCATTTGTAATTAGTGTTTCTTGTCGAGTTCGTTTGATTTTATTTGGGATATAGGTTCCTTGTATTTTCTTTTCGTTTTCAAACAATAGATTTGTGATAAAAGTCTGCTACGGTTTTGGTTTTACGATCCCTTTTGGTATTTATGGTGTCTTTTGTTTGGAAACATATTTCATAAATTTGATGTCTAATTATAGAAGTCCTTTTGAAGTACTTGTGTTGGGGGGGGGGGGGGGGGCTAGTGTTTGAGAAATATTGTGTTAAAAATGATCCTTGTAATAGAATATGTTTAAAATGGTCTTTGCAAATAGGATATGAAAATTGTTGGTGGTTCAAATAAATTTTATTTTATTATTAAAAGATGGTTTAAGTGATTCACTAGTGGTAGGTACGTTACCCACCATGAGATAAAACCATATCTAGATTTTTATGACAACCATAATGAATTTTTCAAAGATTACATTTAAGACAATTTCATATTATTTAAAATGATTTTTTTACTAAAAGTGACTTTACTCTAATTTATCGATTTTATAAAAAACAATATTTATTTGGTCTTCGAGTAAAAGTCGGATAATTGGTATAAGAATTTCCGTCTTTAGTATTGATTTTTTTATGTGTTCATTTGTCGTGGTACGCTTGTTGGTTTTCTTTCGTTGCGTTTTCACTCGGTGCATATACGTATTTTTTTAAAGGATTCTTATGTCATTTGACCCACGTCTACTTGCATATGTGGAATCTCCTATATGCATTCTAGCCTTTGACTCGATATTCGTTTGTTATCCTATTCGATTGTTGTAACCCTTGGAGTTCGTTGATATCGTTGAATCGTGGAAGCTTTGATGTGATTGTGGGAATGGACTGGTTGTCCAAGAGGAAGTTTGTGATAGTATGTCATGAGAAGGTGGTTAGAATAATCATTGGAAGGTGATGGATACTTTGCGGTTCATGGTGAACTTACTCAAGAGTGTGTGAAAACCTTAGTGAACACAAAGGTAGATGAACCAAAATTGAGTGATATTTCCGTCGTACGAGATTTATTGATGTGTTTCCGAAAGATTTGTCGATGACCACCACGACGACAAGTTGAATTCCGCATAGATTTGGTTCATGGAGCGACGCCAGCTGCAAAGTCTCCATATCGTCTAACATACTTAGAAATGCAAGAATTGTCTAAACAACTTTGAGAGTTGCAAGACAAGGGTTTCATACGACCTAGTCATTTTCCGTGAGGAGCACCAGTGTCGTTTGTTAAGAAGAGAAGCATGGAGTTCATTTGAAGTTAGTGTTGGAATTACTGAGGAAGGAGAAGTTGTATGCTAAGGTTACTAGTGTGAGGTAGTGAAGAATTAGGAAGTACCTACAACACCATCCGAGATATGATTATTCTTAGGATTGGCAGGTTTACTACCTACGTTTAATCGCAATCTTTTTTAGATTGCTTAACACCCTTACTTCCCTAACTGAGAGGAATCAGAAGTATGAGTGTGGCGCAGAACGAGAAGAGGCTTTCCAGACCTTGAAGAATGATTTGTGTGACGCTTCGATTAATCAAATGTAGTGGTTGATGCGTTGAGTAGAAAGGGAGAGTGAAACTAAGACGAGTAAGAGCAATGTTCATGACTATCCAGTCAAATGTTAAGGACAAGATATTGGCCTACTCCAGTGAGAAGTCAAGTAGAGGAACGCGCAAAGAAGAAATGCTGCGTTACTGGACCACAAATGAAAGGAGGGCAGATGCTGGTTAGGACTTTATGGATTAAATTGATATAGTGGTGTATGGTTGAAATTCGCTACCATCCAGGAAGGAATGAGTGAAACCGTGTTCGAGTGATGGCTATGACCATTCAATATGGAGTAAGAGGAATGATACTGGCAGCCCAAAGTGAGGCGTTAAAGCAAGAGACGCACTCACAGGGAAGGCTACACTGTTTAGATCAACAGATGGAAGGAAAATGAACGTGAGTATATGTATTTTATAGTTATATTTCAGGTTCCATTGGTAGGAAGTGAAATGGATGAGGCCCATGCATCAAGGTAGTTGGTACATCCGGGAGCGGATAAGACGTACTATAACCTTGGAGACATGTATTGGTGGCCATGAATAGAGAGGGATATAGCTATCTATGTTAGCAAATTTCGGACTTGTTTAAGAGGTGAAGGCTGCAATGTCAAAGACTTTTGGCTTGCTGCAACAGCCTGAGATACTTGCATGAAAATGAGATAGAATCCACTTGTTTCAGGCTTTGTATTTATATAATAATAACAAAATGCAAATCTCTAACCATATGCCCTTAACCAAGGCAAAAGGTCAAATCTACACAAGAGATTAAATTTATAAGAATCATTATAAAAAGAATTCCGGAAGGTATTCCTGGTCGTATGTCCCAACGAGCTGCAATGAAGGTAATCCTGGTTTGGATGAGAAATTGATTGATGGAGAATATTTAGATATGATGGAAACACTGATATCAATTACAAACTAATATTAATTAAAATAAAAAAATAATTTAATCTACGTGGAAACAGATATAGGAAATTGGGATCTTAAAATCTACGGGAAACAAAATTAGTTATAGGGAAATTCCTAAAATTAAATTTTACTAAAATCGGGGAACAGAATCAGGTATCGGGGGTAATCCTATATACTAACAAAGTTAAAGATAAAATAAATGCTAAATTAAATTAAAAATCAAAAATTAAATTACTAATTTAACTTATATTTGAAAAATAAGAAATACTAGAACTAAAGGAGGTGTTTGAATGTAAAACGAAAGAAACGGTAAAAGCACCGGGTAAAACGGGACCTAAGACTGATTTATGAAAATAATGCCTACAACAAATTTTATAGTTTTCTAGACACTAAATGACAAAGAAAAATTTTATAAAAAAGAAAAAGATATAAATTCTTTTTTAATTATTTTCTATTTTTATGAATTATCTAGATTATAACTAATTAAAACTAAGAAAATAGAAAAAGACAAAAAATAAAAGTTTAATAATTCTGAAAAATAAAATATATTTAAGAAAATAAGTTATCAATCTAAAATTATAAAGCTGCACCAAAAGTTACTGTTTAAAATTAAAGTAATCAAACTAATTAAAACTTAACCTAATTTAATTAATTAAATTAAATAAAACTAACTAAAGTTAACTATAGGGACTAACAGGGTAAAGGGACAAGGACTAACGAAGCTAAGGCATACTAACAGTGGGGACTAACAATTATAACTATAAAAGACAAAATTACACAAACAGTCCCTGAGTTGGACCCCGATTACAAAGCAAGTCCAACCAGCTTATTATCAACAAGCTATAAAAGCAAAGTTGTTAAGGGGCTCAAGGGGAGTCTTTTTTGTAAAAGCACTTATGCTTTTTACTCACTAAATAAGCTAGAAACTTAAGCTTTTGGACTGACAGAAGCTTAATAAGCTTATGAGCTTATTTTTCTTTCTTATTGGGATTTAAGCTGCCAAATAAGCTAAAACTTATGGGGAACAGATAAATAGGCTAGGGGTACCCTAATGATAAGCTATGGTCACCTAATAAGCCCTAAGATAAGCTGGAATTTAAATAAGCTAGGTTGACAGATTATTATAAAAACAGAAAAATGGATACTTAAGGCCTAAATTAAGCTAACCTAGAAAGGGAGATAAGCTATAAGATTTTGGGGATTCTAGGCAACTAATGCTATAAATAAGCTAAAATATATAGGGCTTAATACTAAAATAAGCTAAATAAGGGAGGGATGAATGGGGGTGATCTGCACCAGGGGGAGGCAGGCAGTGGCCAAGGGCTTATTTTGGCTCTTTGTGTAATAAGCACTCATGGATTTTCACCTAAAACCAACTCATAAAACAGATTAATAGGGGGGCAATGAGCTTATTTTAAAAGGTATTTGAGCATTAGGGTTAAGAAAAGTTGCTGGTTTTGTGGCTTGAATTTAAGGGTTCACAAAGAAATGACTTTTAGGTACTTGACTTGGCTTGGTCAATTTGGTCTATGATGAGCAAGAGGCTCTTGAAATGGGCTAGGTTTATGACTATATATGCACACTAAAGGTGTGCTTAAGCTGTCTACACAGCTTAAGTGGTTTAGCACACTTTGTGGCTTATAAAACTTTGACAGAAAGCAAAGGACCCTTAAAAACTTATTTTTACACTAAAAATTGTGATTTAAATGGTCTAATAAACTCCACACACTCAGCCAAAGTTGGCTGAGTGTTTGTGACCCATACCAAACCAAATTTGACCCATTTTAAGACTAAACCAAACACCCCCTTATTTTATAAAAAGGTTTTTTTTATCTTTTTTAGTGAAGTATAGGCTTAAAGACTTGATTACAAGCACACTTTAACAACTTTTATACAATTTTAAACAGGTTTAAACAGATAACATCAAACTTTAAATTTCGACAATGGGAATATCACAAGCACTTTTTAACTTTTATTAAAACTGAAAATATTACAACATAAAACTTTAAAATGAACTGAATTACACTAAATGCTTAAAAGAAAGACTTGAAATTAAAATTAAACTAAAAACATGGTAAAAAATGGTGTGTCTTCGGCTTGCTATTTTTTTTTCTTTTATAGCAGCTCAAAGCCTTCTCTTGGTCTTTGGTATGTGTGTGATGTTAGAGCTACAAAGTTCCCAAGGCAATTCCTAGCCTCTCAATACTTTTTGTACACCATCTCACCATTAAAGGGGTGCGGGTTTTTGTGTATTGTCAACAGGGAAGGGTTATAGGGGTAATGGGGAGGTGGGAAATGAGCTGGGAGATGTACTAGGGGTGGTGGTATTGGCTATAAACCGTGGGAGAGGGGGGTATAAGGTTGGCGGGAAATGGGGAAGGGGTACAGTTATGGTTCGCAGGTTTAAAAGAAAAGAATGGGGAAGAGGCAAAACTGGCCCTCCATCTTTCTTTCTATTTCATTTCATTTAAGCCGAAAAAACAGTTATAAATAAGTTTAGAAAGTGACACTTTTGGTCCCCGCGTTTTATAACAAAAGAGAAATAAAGAAGTTTTGGGAAATTGCAAATCCAGCCCTTGCCTTTAAACATAATAAAAGAATTGCCATTTGGCAGTTTTAGTCCCTCTCTTTATTTAGCTCTTTTTCTTTATAAAATACTTTTGAAAATAACACAACAAGTCCCTATGGTTTTACAAAAAGGGTTATGGGCTTTGGTTTTGTGTTTGGGCTTGTATTGGGCCCATTGGGTTTGGGTTTTGGGCCCAATAAGGTACAGGTTTGGTTATTGGGCTTTTTCAAGCCCAATAAGGTGTAGGAGTGGGTTTTGTGTGTACAATGGCTGAGATTGGCTGTAACTGGGCTAGGATTGGGCCTTCAAAGTCTTCACAGTCTTTGTCAATTGCACACAAATGGGCTGTTGAAATTGATTGAGGGCCCATTTGGTCTTCACAGTCTTCATAATTATACTATTGGGCTTTCCCGGCCCATCAGATGGGTTAAGATTGCATCCAATAGTATTCTTCAGTTCCGGCTCCGGTTTGACTGCTGATTCTTCAGTATTGACTCTGACTTTGGCATTTTTGGACTTTGGCCTTGATTTTGCACAGTCTTTTCCATTCCATGCTCAGTTTTGTCATTTTGGCTTGGTTTTCTGTCTTTTTTGTTGATATCCACTTCCTGCACAATACAAATGCAAAACAAACATATATTTGGCAGTTTTTGTCTGTTTTTGGTCATTTAAGCTCGTTTTTAGAGGTAAAAGATATGTGTAATTAAGCACTTATCAAATCCCCCAAACTAAGGTATTGTGTGTCCTCACGCAATGTTATGAAGTAAACATGTAAGCCCCGTTTTCACCATTTTCTGAATTTACACTAACTACAACTAATATTTTTGGATTTTCTCATTTTTTAACAAGTTTGGCTTTCTTTATTTATTAACACTGGGATCATAGAATGAGAAGCGCCCGTAGAGTGATCTACGGATGTCTGTACGGATTTAAAATTCATCCGTACTATGATTTTTCACAAGTTCCAAGCTAGTTAATTAAACAGGATCAATTGTTGATATTAAGTTATATGTTAAGCCTTCTTACTTATGACTTGTGAATTTCAACTCCCAACATGGTATACGATTGAATGTGTGTACTCATTTTAATTTAACAATAGGCCAACTAATTCTCATAGTCATAATTCAAGATGATTTCATGACTCAAAAGCACCAACTTATTAAGACTTGTTAATTGATTTCAGAGATTTAAAACTTAAGAACTTTTTGCAATATTTTAAAATCTTAATCATAAGTTCTTTAAAGTTAGGAGCGTTGCTTAGTTTGAACCCTTACCTCGTGGTAAAGTGAGTAGGATATCACAACCAACGTCCGGTGTTCTAGTTTGAAAACCACCCCTTGCTAGGTAGTGGGATATCACATCAACACTTATTCCTAATTGGCTAAGGATTGGTGTCTTAGTTTGAACCCTCATCCTAGACCTTCTTCCAAGTGAGATATCAACGACACCAAATCCTAGAAGTAAAGATGTCTTAGTCTTGAACCCCAACCTCGTTGCTAGGCGGAGTGGGATATTCACGACACACCCTTTTACTTGCTCCATAATATCAATGCATGCTCATTGGCTAATTTTCAATATTCATGCATTTTTGCATTCACATTTCATTCATGCTTCTTTGGCTTTATCTTTTAAATCACTACAAATCTCGCTTTGAAAACTCAAGTGAAAATTTTGAGCTTTTTCTGAAAAACATCGATTGACTTTGTTGAAATTAAAATTTGAGTTAGTATGATTAGGTGGTTTGAAATTCACGGGTGAGAAAAAGCACAAGTTACTCGTATATGTTTTTCAGAAGAATCTTGCTTAGCCACATAAACTTATATTTAACTCTATCCATTTCTCGTTCTTCACCTTATTAAAATTCAAAAGCTTATAGGAATTCGTGAAGCTTGGACTAAAGGAACTAGCCTAGGGCTCAACACGCCCGATCAAGTCAAAAATTATCTTATTCTACCAAATGAAAAAGCAAAACTGCGACAAAAACTTATATACTATTTTGAAAAATTTTCTATTTTTTCATTTTTTGGTAATTTTGTGTCGGTTAAAACGGGTTTACGTGGTAAACAATGATGCAGGCAAACAATCAAATCGAAGATAACCCCCAAATCTAGAACTAAAATCGTCCTCGATGTTTTTGTAAGGGTATTCATTAATCCTTAAGGCACATTATTGAGGTATGCCAAAGATAAAACGTTAGTCGATATGATTAAGGGGGGGGGGATTATTTTTTTCGGGGGGGGGGGGAGGGGGGATCCCATATGAAGACTGCAGGATGTGGAAAACTCTTGATGATGACAAAACTGAGAGTCTTCACAATCCGGGCAATCCTGGACAATAAATAACAACAACATGGAAACACGGGTAATGGAAAAGACAAGCTATTACAAAAATAACAACATCTATTTATATCCTACAACTTCGGAATAAGCATGGGTTCCTCCCAACGAAGCGCTTGTTTAGGGTCGCGATGCTTGACCCATCACAAGGATTTATTGATCCTTGGGGAAAGTTTGGAGATCTGGAACTACCAAGTGTGGTACGTTCCCTCAAAGTAGTGCTTGACGCGATGACCATTCACTTTGAAATTTTGGCCCGTTGGCTTGAGAATGCTCAAACTGTGCCGTACGGAATATACTCTAGTGATGGTGAAAGGGCCATTCCACACGGATTTTTACGTTTGCTCGAAGAAATTCTTTAATCTGGAATTAAGAGGAGGACTCGATCACCAATGTTGAATACACGGTTTTTGATCTTGGTGTCATGGGCCTCTTTTGTTTTGGCTTGTAGATGAATCAAAGAGTCTATAGGCATGATCACGACTTATTAAGTTATTGAGTTTGAACTTCCGGTGATCACCCGTAATTACAGGATGAAGTTTGCTTGCTTAAGGCCCAATTGGCTTTGTGACAACGCTCGATAGGAAGATGGCATGCCTTTCCTTACACAAGCTTGTAAGGGAGTACACGATGGGTGTTTTGTAAAGCTTGTGCGGAAGGGGCCATAGTGCATTTTTTTATTTTTTAATCTAGTTTGTCAGACCAAGGAGGCACGGTTTTCACTAAGGTCCTTTCAAGGTTTCTTTTCAAGCCACGTTTGATACTTCCACTTGCCACTTTTTGTGGGTGTTAAGTGGTGGTGAGGGTGAGTACTCCATATTTTGCATGACCTTTGCAACTGGTATTACAACAAATGGGTTCCGCGATACTTTATGATTGCACGGGGAGCACCAAATCTGGCGAGAGAGAATTTCAGGAATTTGCAAAATACATCGGGCATCGTTGGTGGGGAGTGCTTATCGCTCACCCATTTTGACTAAAATAGTCGACTGCACGAGAATATTACTGTTCCCTCGTGAAGACGGGAACGGGCCCATTTAAAAACCCCCCCCCCCCCCCCCCCCCCCCCCCCCCCCCCCCCCCCCCCAAAAAAAACTCGATGCCCCACAATGTCAAAGAGAATTTCTCAAACTTGGATGGAGTTTTAGGAGGCATCTCATCACGTTGTGAGTTTTTCCTTGACGTTGGCTCGAGTCACAGTCTTGACAAACTCGTGGGCTCTTTATAGAGGTGGGCCAGAAGAAAACCCCTCCCCCCCCCCCCCCCCCCCCCCCCCCCCCCCCCCCCCCCCCCCCCCCCCCCCCCGAGTCAAAGATTCTTTTGGCTGTGAGGTTTGCACCATGATGTCCCCCGGTGGGTCCATTGTGGCAAGCCTGAGAGGAATCTCAAGAGCTTCATTGCCGTGCAAACATAGACTGATCACTTGATACGCACAAATTTTTAAACTAGAAGGGGTCGGCACAGAAATAGTGTTTAACATCTTTGAAAAACTTGTTTTTTGCTGGGTTGACATTGCCCTTCACAAATGAATCTACCCCGCGTGGTAATTGCAAACGTCGGCAACCACGGGGTTCTAGGATCTCCCGAACGGTCTACATATTTAACGTCTCAAGAGGAAAATCTTCATTTTCTCTTAAGGATCATTGACGTTTTCAATACGGGTTTTCCAATCTGACTGGTTGCATCGGTATGAGGAGGTTCTCGGATCCTTTAGTATCAATAACTTTGAAGTCAAATTCTTGGAGGGAGGAGCAACCCATCAGGGAGATCTCGCCTTGGCATCCTTTTTTGCAAAGAGGATGACTTAGGGCGTAATGGTTCGTATGCACTATGTTTTGTTCAGCTGATGAGGGTAAGACCTGAATTTCTCGAAAGCACTACACTATGCGAGTAATTCTTTTTCAGTCCGTGTGTAGTTAGTTTGGGCTTCATACAAGGTCCTACTAGATAGTGGCAATAGGCCGAAATTGTTTTCATGACGTTGCCCCAAACTGCACTATGGCGAAATCGCTTGCATGCACATAAAGCTCAAAATGGAAGTCCCAGTTTGAGCAATATGA
The DNA here is from genome assembly GCA_026074375.1 of Tanacetum coccineum. NCBI lineage: Eukaryota > Viridiplantae > Streptophyta > Magnoliopsida > Asterales > Asteraceae > Tanacetum > Tanacetum coccineum. Next base: position 40,615 of record BQNB010012651.1, read on the forward strand.
TTGGAGCTCCGTAAAGTCCTATTTTTCAATGTTTGGAAGCTCGAATGCAGTAATCAGGAAAGATGAATGGAGTATTCTTCTCAAGGAGATGGGTCTTTGGGTCGGGATATTTTGAGAAATCCTGAATGAACCGCGGTAAAAGCCGGGCAATGACCGAGAAACTCCTAATTCCTTTGACGGTGGTGGGATGAGGTAACTTTGCTATGACATCGATTTTGGTTTGTTCATACTCAATCCCTTTTCTTAGAAATCTTATGGCGTGGACAATTGCCATCTTTGACCTTAAAATGGCTCTTCTCAAGTTAAGACTTAAGTTGGTGTCTTCACACCTTGGTTGCATGTGGTCTAATCGGGAGAGGCAGTTTTGGAAGAATTACCTAAAGACCGAGAAGTCGTCCATAAAGACTTCCATCGTCTTTCAACCATGTAATGAAAGATTCTAAACATACATCGTTGAATCGTGCCTGGAGCATTGCATAAGCCGAAAGCATGGCGACGGTAGCAAAACGTTCCGTTATGGGCAGTAAAAGTAGTCTTTTACTTGATCACGGAAGGTCAATGGGGATTTGGAAATAACCGGAGAGAAACCATCGAGGGAGAACAGTGAGTATTCATTCCCGCTAATCTCTCAAGCATTTGCGTCAAATGAACGGTAGAGGGAAGTGTTCATTTGCGGGTGGATTCAATTTAACTTATGATAGTCAATGAGCCCACTCCGCTCCGGTTAAACCTATACGAGTTGGAATCAAAATCATTTCCTCAGTTCACTACCACAGGTATTCTCCCTTCTTTTGGTACCACAATGTACGGGATAAACCCAGGGGACTGTCGGAGATAGGGTAAAATCCATCCCAGCTTCGAGAAGTTTCAACTCCTTTTTAATTAACATCTGGTTTTTTGGATTTACATCTACTTTGTTGTTGGGAACGCTGGTGCATAGTCCTCTTCCATTACAGAAATATTGTGGGTAAAAATTCGGGTTGATACCTGATATGTTCAGAAAGTTTCCAAGCGAGAGCGCTTGTGGGACTTTAGCACCTTTACGAGAGCGGATTTTTCCTCAACATCCAACTCTTTAGCAATAATGACGGGCAACTTGTTGTCGCCCTCCAAAAATGCATACTCGAGATGGGGAGGCAGTTCCTTGAGTTCAACCTCGGGAGGTTCATGAACGGAAGGTTCAATGGTTTTAGCTTCACAGAGTTCGAGCTCTTTCCTACCTCCAGGCATATATTGTTTATGATTTGGGAGTGGGGGTGGTGGTTCACTATTCAAGATGGCTTCTAGAATAAGAATGTCCCCCTCAGGATCATAGTAGAATGGATTATATGCTGGACAATCCGGATCATCTGCTAGACCAAGGAAAGAGTCGACTTCTTCGAGAAGCAGGAAATCACTATCCCCAAATGGAGTTAGGGTAGGAGAAGAAGTAGCAACAATTGGATCATCATACGGAGTGGAATTTCCACTCGCGATTATATCAGTAAAACCAAGAACTTCTTGAGAGTATTCCTCACAAGCCATATCAATGACGTCAATCTTGTTTGCCGTCATGTGAGTGTAATTGGCCGAGTATCTCGAAGTCTGATCCAAATTGTAAGTGATGGCTTCACTTCCTATTCTAAGAGTTAATTCACCCTTGTGCACATCAATCAAAGCACGACTGGTCTTTAAGAAGCACCTCCCGAGAATTAAAGGGACTCGGGGGTCTGGCTCAAAATCTACAACCACAAAGTCGGCTGGAAAGTGAAATACACTAACTTTAACGGAGATGTCTTTTGCAATTCCCATTGGTTTAGAAATTGATCGATCCGCAAGTTCGAGTGTCATGCAAGTTGGAGTAAGATCAGGAATGAATGATTTTAACAGACTGAAAATGGCATTAGATTAATGCTAGCACCGAGATCGGCTAATGCTAAGCATTCATCCATCCCTGGAAATTCACAAGGAATCAGGAACTTGCCGGGGTCTCCAAGTTTTCTGGGTAACTTGTTCAATGACCGCCGAACAATGTTCATTCATCGAAGTTCGAGCTAGACAGGGTTCATTGGAAGTTCGAGCCACTTCAGTAAGTTTCTCTTTATTCCCAAGTAAGGTTCTTAGAGTCGAGGCGAATTTGGGCATCAAAACAAGAGCATCCGTAAAGCTAATCTCGAAACTCATCTCTTTGAAGATTTCATAGAATTTGTCGATTTGTTCATTAGCTTGATTACGGCTCTTTTCATTATCACGCCTCGAAGGATATGGAAGAGAAACTGAAGGTTTAGTGTTTGGTACGGGAGCAACAACAGGAGCAACAATGGGCTCAAAAACTGGAGTTGTGATTGGTTCAGGACCTACCGGAGGTTGGACGGGTGCGGTACTTTGTGAGCAAGAAGGGTGCACTTGGTCCTTTGTCACCTCGGGTATTGGCTTCACTACTGAAGAAGTAGGAATTGGGGGTCCTTGATATGCAACACCGCTTCGGGTAGTGATACCCTTTAAGTCTTCTTAGGTTAGTAACTGTGTTACCAGGGAGTGTCACTGTCCTGAAGTAGAAGCGGTTTCGGCAGTTACAAACTATAGCAAACATATCAGTCAGATTTTGCCATTTGATTATTAAACTTTGTTTTGTCGTTTTGCATGCTCAGGACCCTGGTTTTGGTAGGTTATTTTGCATGTTTCTCCTGAAGGGGGGGGCATCATTAGCATTGACTTAGTTGTCAAAATGTTCTTGGTGACAATGTGTGTCTGAGGAACGGGGGCTTGATTAAGCAGGAGATTGATTTAACCTGGGGTCTATGAAAGTTGATTCTGACTTGAAATTGGATGGTTAAATTTCCACTCTGTTTTTGGTTGAAATTGCTCTCCCGGTTTTGGTTAAAGTTATTCCCCCGATTGAAATTGTTAGCATTATTAGCTTGAGAGTTCTGAACGGGTGGAAAACCTGGAGGTCTAATATGATTTGCAACCATTTGAGGTCGGAAATTGGAGCTTACTTGGTTGTAATTAGCTGCAGCGGCTTGTGACACATACTCAGAAATGTTGTCCCGATAAACGTTGCCATGAGTGGCTGGACAGTTCTGATGAGAATGGGCACCACCACAAGTAGTAACACAACTTAGCTCAACTGCTTTGACAGGAGCAGAAGCTTGGTTCTTCTTGTCTAAGAGCAATGCTCGGACAATATCCTTAAGTTCAGCAACATCAGATGAAACAGCTTGGGTGGAAGAGTTCGTACTTACCTTGGCAACAACTGCCTTAGCTCGTGTTTGACGAACCTTGGACTTGCTCTCGATGATTTTTAAACATTCGCGAGGCATTTTGTCCAAAAAGTTTCCACCTGCTGCGGAGTTCAATGAATCTTGATCATTAATGTTCAAAGCATTATAGAATGTATCAAGTTGATGCAATTCTGAGAATCCATGGTGTGGACATGCCCTAAGTAGATCATTGAAACGATCCCAAGACTCATAAAACGCATTCATCGAACCTTTGCTCGAAATCTGTGATCTCATTGCGAAGATTCGTCAACTGATTGATTGAATTTGGATACTAGATGTCACAAGTTTTGAATGGATCGAGGGGGGTTCTTTTTTAGCCATATTGGGCAGCTCCCTCGATAGAGAATGGAAAATAGTCATAAGCTTAATGTAGGCATTGGAACATTGGGGACCTCATTGGGAGGTGTTCTTGTTGAAAGTAACGGATATGAGCATGTTGGGTCTTCTTTGTCATGACCGAAGAACTGTTTGTATGACAAGGATTGATTAGCACAATGCCCAGCTCGAAATGTTTGCCACAATTTCAGGAATAAGGATTGCGTCCTCGTACCCCTCGGTGGTGCTTGGAGCAATTGAGCCATAGTTCGAGTGTCTGCAATTGGCTCTACGGAGATCTTCTGAAATGGGTTATTCTATACGAAGAGGTTTCGATAAAAAACTAAAAAAAACAAAAAAAAACAAAAAAACCAAAAAAAAAAAAAAAAACAATCATACACTAAAAACTACAACCCCAAAACCAATGGTCGGTTCTTCTGGTGGAGGAGGATGCTCGCTCACGGGACTGAGATCGAGTGCGCACTGCACAAAATTGGAAATAAAATAGAAGTTATCACTATTTTTTTGGATTTTTGGATAATAAAATATATTCACAACTATTTTAAACGGAAAGGATAGGACAATTAAGCCCAAAATAACGATCTTACTTTCGGTAGCTCTCAGAATGAAAAACGCACATGTGAGCGGAGGAGTAGGAATAGCAGGCGAAGCTTATTTCTCCTTTGGGTCGTAGTTCCTAGAAACACCCTACTATCATTTTTAAAAAACCCCAACCTCTTATATAGTTTGTCATATCAGAATGAGGTGAGCCGTATATCGTAAGTGACACAGAAGGCAAGTTTTAAATCTTTGGTTCGATTGGGAACTCAGTAGTTCACCGGAACTTATTATGATAATACCTCAGTGGAGAATATTATATTTTGGTATTTTACCAATTAGTGAATTTTAATTTTTATGGACAATTTTTTTTTATATTTTTGATTTTTTTGGTTTTTTAATTTTTATATGATATATGTCTAATAAAAGAAAAGAAAAATAATTTTTGTGTTTTTTAATATTTTTTGTTTATTTAACAATAAAGACAAATTTCAGATCAAAGTCGCGATAACAATAGTAGCAAAAGCTCCCGGCAGCGGCGCCAAAAATTAATTCGGCTTTGTATATATATAAATAACTCAAATGCAAATCTAACCAAATGCCCTTAATACCAAGGCAAAAGGTCAAAATCTACACACAGAGATTAAATTAATATAAGAATTCAATTATAAAAAGACTTCCGGACGAAGATATGCCGGGTCGTATGTCCCAACGAGGCTGCAATTGAAAGTTATCCTGGTTTATGAGAAATTGAATGATGGAGAATATTTAGATTATGATGGAAAACACTGATATAAAAATTACAATAAAATTAATTAAAATAAAACCTAATTTAATCCTACGGGGAAACAGATATAGGAAATGGGGATCTTAAAAATACGGGAACAAAATTAGTTATGGGAAATCCTAAAAATACAATTTATACTAAAGTTTCGATTTTATTTAGATATAAGTAAGTAGTTATTTGATGGAGCATCCTTATGTGTTAAGTTGCAGTGGTTTAAGATGTGCAATGTGGTATATGTGCTTATATGTGAATTATGATTGATATGGGTAGTCTTGGAAGTAAGTACACGTGTAAAAGGTGGCACTTATAATTATAGTGGCCAACATAATTATAAAGCATCACACACGTAGACTTGTGACCATGATTGCATTTATTTGTGTTTGGTTGTAAGGTGGTAGTGTAATATTTTTTGCTTTTAATATGGGTATTTATGATAAGGATGGTGGTATGGGTAGAGAATTATTCTCTTACTCTAATTGGAGGATATGTTAAGTTGACTTGTATAGATAGTAAGTTACCCTTCTATCTAGTATTTGCGGATACCTAGTATTGCTATTAGAGGTTGCTCGTTTGCTCGGTTGTCTATTTGGATTTCTTAAGTCTAAGCTTAGCATCCCTTCATCGTGCTTTGTTAGTAAGGATACCTAATTTTTCCTATTCGACATCTTGATGTATATTGGTTGTTCGGATATAGGCACGTTTCGTAAGTTCTTTTGTTGCATTGATTACTGGTATGAGTATCAAACATTTCTTTTAAGCACTAATTGTTCCTAACATATTAGTGTGGATCGTTGTATAGCCCTTGGTTTTCGTAACCCGTTGGCGACATGTTAGTATCGATGCTTTTAGGTTTGCTCTGTTGATCGTTGTTTTGGATAATGCCTTACGTTTTCTTTTGAGTACGTAACGTCTTGCATGAGTTTTCTTGTACGAGTTCGTTTGATTTTATTTTGAGTATATGGCTCCTGGTATTTTCTTTCGTTTTCAAACAATAGAATTGTGTTAAAGTCTGTACGGTGTTTTACGATCCCTTTTGGTATTATGGTGTCCTTTGTTTGAGTAACATATTTCATAATTGATGTCTAATTATAAAAGCCCTTTTGAAGTATTGTGTTAGTATTTGGGAAAAACTGTGTTTAAAATGATCTTTGTAAATAGAATATGTTTAAATGGCCTATGCAAATAGGATATGAAAATTGTTGAGTGGTTAAATAAATTTTATTTTTATTATAAAAAGCAGGTTTAAAGTGATTCATAGTGGTAAGGTATGATACACCATTAGATAACCATCTCTAGATTTTTATGACAACCAGAATGAATTTTTTTAAAGATTACATTTAAGACAATTTTATTTATTATTTAAAATGATTTTTATACTTAAAGTGACTTTCTTTATTTTAAATTGATTTTTATAAAAACATTATTTAATTTGGTCTTTCGAGTAAAGTCGATAATTGGTATAAGAATTTCCGTCTTTCGTATTGATTTTGTTTATGTTTTCTTTTGTCGTGATACGCCTGTTGATTCTTTCGTTTGCGTTTTCAGCCGGTACATATAGGTATCCTTTCTTTCAAAGGATTCTTATGTCAATTGATCCGCGTCTATTTGCATATGTGAAATCCCCCATATGTATTCTAGCCTTTGACTCGATATTCGTTTGTTATCCTATTCGATTGTTCGTAACCCTTGGAGTTCGTTGATACCGTTGAGTCGTGGAAGCTTTGATGTGATTGTGGGAATGGACTGGTTATCCAAGGGGAAGTTGTGATAGTATGCCATGAGAAGGTGGTTAGGATATCATTGGAAGGTGATGAGATACTTCAGGTTCAAGGTGAATGTACTCAAGGAGTCGCAAAAACCTTATTGAACACGAAGGTAGGTGAACCGAAAGTGAGTGATACTTCCGTCGTACAAGATTTTGTTGATATGTTATGAAAGACTTATCGATGACCGCCGCAACGACAATTTAAGTTTCATATAGAATTAATTCCTAGAGCAACGCTTGTTGCAAAGTCCCCTTACTGTTTAGCACCTTCAGAAATGCAAGAATGGTCTGAATAACTTCAAGAGTTGCAAGACAAATGTTTCATACGAACTAGTCATTTTCCGTGGGGAGCACCAGTGTCATTTATTAAGAAGAGGAGCATGGAGTTCATTTAATGTCAGGGTTGAAATTATTGTGGAAGGAGAAGTTGTATGCTAAGTTTTCTAAGTGTGAGTTTTGGTTGGAAAAAGTGCAATTCCTGGGTCACGTGGTCGACCATAGCGTATTCACATGGACCGAAGTAAGAGTGAGGCAGTGAAGAATTAGGAAGTACCTAAGATACCATCTGAGATATGATTATTCTTATGATTGGCAGGTTACCTACCTATGTTTCATCGCAAACTTTTCTAAGATTGTTAAACCCCTTACTTCCCTAACTGAGAGGAATCAGAAGTATGAGTGGGGCACAGAACGAGAAGAGGCTTTCCAGACTTTGAAGAATGATTTGTGTGACGCTTTGATAAATCGAATGTAGTGGTTGATGCATTGAGTAGAAAGGGAGAGTGAAACTAAGACGAGTAAGAGCAATGTCCATGACTATCCAGTCAAGTGTTAAGGACAAGATATTGGCTACTCCAAGTGAGACGTCCAAGGTAGAGAACGCGCCAGCAGAAATGCTGCGTGACCTGGACCAACAAATGGAAAAGAGGGCAGATGATGGTTAGTACTTTATGGATTAAATTGTATAGTGAGTATGAGTATGAAATTCGCTACCATCCAGGTAAGGCAAATGTGGTGACTGATGCGTTAAGTAGGAAGGAACGAGTGAAACCTAGACGTGTTCGAGCGATGGCTATGACCATTCAGTATGGAGTAAGAGGAATGATACTGGCAGCCCAAAGTGAGGCGTTCAAGCAAGAGAACGTACTCGCAGAAAGACTACATGGTTTAGATCAACAGATGGAAAGGAAAGAAGACGAGAGTTTGTATTTTATGGATCGTATTTAGGTTCCATTGGTAGGAAGTGAAATGGATGAGGCCCATGCATCAAGGTACTTGGTACATCCGGGAGCGGATAAGAAGTACTATAACCTTGGAGACATGTATTGGTGGCTATGAATAGGGAAGGATATAGCTATCTATGTTAGCAAATTTCGGACTTGTTTAAGAGGTGAAGGCTGCAATGCCAAAGACTTTTGGTTTGCTGCAACAGCCTGAGATACTTGAGTGAAAATGGGATAGAATTACCATGGATTTTATCACTAAATTGCCAAGGTCAAGTAGTGGGAATGATATGATTTGGGTGATGGTCGATAAACTGACCAAGTTAGCTCATTTTCTAGCTATACAAGAAGATTTCAAGATGTGAAGTTGGCAAGGATTTATATTGATAAGATAATAGCAAGGAATGGAATTCTGGTGACGATCAACTCAGATTGAGATGGATGATTTACCTCGTGGTTTTGGCAGACGCTGCAGAAAGTGTTAGAGACGCGATTGGATTTGAGTACTGCTTAGCATCCTCAAGCGGATGGACAAAGTGAACGTATGATTCAGGCTTTGGAAGATATAATGAGGGCATGTGATATCGATTTTGGTGGTAGTTATCATTCGAGCATTCGGTGTGCTTCGTTTGAAGCCTTGTATGGAAGGAAATGTAGATCGCATGTTTTGTGGGCAGAGATTTGAGAAAGTAATTCGATTGGACCTGAAATTGTGCAGGAAACGACTGATAAGGTAGTGTTGATTAAGGAAAAGTTCAAAGCGGTAAGAGATCGTCAAAAGAGCTATGCTGGTAATAGGCGTAAGCCATTTGAGTTCGAAGTAAGAGATCATGTTTTGTTAAAGGTGTCGCCTTGGAAGGGCATGATTTGTTTTGGGAAGAAAGGAAAGTTAGCACAGAGGTATGTTAAACCATTTGAGATCCTTGAAAGGATTGGCCTTGTAGCTTATAGGTTGAGGTTACCTGAGGAGTTGAGTAGCGTGTATGACACATTTCATGTGTCAAATCTGAAGAAATGTCTGGCGGATGCTAATTTGCATGAGCCATTGGATGCGATCGAGGTCGACAAGACACTTCGTTTTGTCAAGGAAGCTATAGAGATTATGGATCGAGGAATTAAGAAGTTAAAACGTAAGAAGATAGCGCTTGTGAAAGTTAGATGGAATTCGAAACGTGGTCCTGAGTTTACTTGGGAACACGAGGACCAAATGAGAATTTAGTATCCACAGTTATTCGTGGACTAAGTTATTGAACCTGCTAGTTAAATCTCAGGACGAGATTTCCTCAAGGAGGGGATACTGTGACATCCGTGATTTAATCAGGTTAGTGAGATCTTTAGAAATGGCTAAGAGTTTATTTTATGTGATTAAGTGTTGTGCTATGTGATTTTATGTTTGATAAGTGAGTTAAGTATGTGCTTAATATCATTTTAAGGTATATGGGCATTTCATTTTGATGTATGAATGTGTTAGTAATGGATATTCCATGTGTTCACATGTGGTGATGATGGAAATGATTGACATGTTTCATGTAATGCTATGTCAAATGTTTGGAAAATTGAGTATTGAGTTTTATGGAAAGTATGTTATTTTAGAAATGAAATAAGTAAGTGAAATATAGAGTTTGGAGCAAACTTTCTAAAATTAGAAAGTGAAATGTGAAATGAAAAGTTATTTTTAGAAAGTGTAGTAAGTAGCGTTTATGTAAAAAAGTTTAATCAAATTAGCTTAGGTTTTTATAAGAACTTAAGGTAATGAAGTAAATTAGTTAATTAATAAATAATTAATATATATATATATATATATAATTATAATATGGGACGTATAGAAGAAAAAAAAGAGAAAAGAAAAAGGAGTTTGAGTAGGGATCAAATTAGTATTAGATAAGGGTTAGGATATTAGGTTTAGCTTATAAATACAAAACCCTAGCTCATTCCCCTCCTTTTTCCTGGAATTCAAAGCGTGGTCCCGAGTTCACTTGGGAACGCGAAGTCTATATGAAGTCTAAGTATCCTTAGTTATTTGTTGATCGTGTTGTTGAACCAACTAGTTAAATCTCGGGACGAGATTTCCATAAGGAGGGGATACTGTGACAACCGTGATTTGAGCAGGTTAGTTTATACCTTTAGAAATGGCTAAGTGTCCATTTTGTATGTTTCTTGCGTGCTATGTGTCTTATGTATGTTGACGTGTTTACTATGTGCATGATGTCATTTTAGAGGTAAATGTGATCTTATTTTTTGTGTGCATATGAGTTTGGTGTTAAGTATTCTATTTGTTCACGTGTGGTGATAATGGAAATGAAAGACGTGTTGCATGCATTGCTACGTCAATTCTTGGTTTTTAAGAGTTAAGCGTTTATAAGAAGTGTAAGTTATTGGAAAGGAAGCATGTGAGTAAAATATAGAAGTTTGTAGCAAACTTTCTAAAAATATGAAAGTCCTAAAGTGAAATGAAAAAGTTATTTTTTTTTTAGAAACTCTTAGTAAGTAGCGTTTCGGTAAAAAGGTTTTCCTAAATTAACGTGATTTTTGTTAAAATTTAAAGTATGTAAATTTAGTGTAAATAATAATTTAATTAAAAATTAAAAGAAACATAAAATATATATATGTTATATATAAAATCGGATAGGGATTTTTTTTAAAAAAATAAAAGGATAAGGAAAAAAAATGAATTTTTGCATTATCTAGAGGGGTTTGACTAGAATTATGATGCTAATTATTTAGATTAGGTATCCCTAAGCCAAATACACCCCTAGAACGACTCATACAGCCCCATAACCGCTTTATTTTCAGAATCAAACTTTAACCCGAAGATACAAGGAGTAGTCTTATTTTGTCCTCTCGCTCTCACGTTCAAGAGTTTGCGTTTTAGGTGCTAATAATCAAGGTAAGTGTGTTCTTCTTAGTTAGATTTGTATATTCATGTAACAAAATCAATGATGGATCTAGGGTTTAAAAAAATACAGTAAATATATGAAATTTAATGATTCTATGGTGATTAGTAATGGATTAGGGTTGTGATCATGCAATTGGTTAGGTTAGATTTGCGTTAAAACTTGATTTAGAGTTAAGCATAATTTTAGGTCGTGTTCAACGAATCTGTTCTAGATGATAATAGAATATAATGATATGTTCTTGGAGTCTGTGAATATCCAAAAGAGGTCTACTTTCCATAAAATCAAGCATCGAAAATTTTTTTTAGGTAGGAGGCTTCAAATAACTCTGCAACATAAATGTGGTCAAAACAGTAAATACAAGTCAGAATTAGGTCATGTTTGTGAGGGTGAAACCCTAACTTAAAAGTGAATTGTAGCTGAGCCACTGTACAGTAGTTAAGTTTATAGTTATTGATTTAATCCTGTGAAAAATTAGCTCTGAAGCATGTCTAAGTATGGTAGTTAGAGTGATATATTTGGTGTGCAATCAGATCCGAATTAGGACAGTTTTGAAGTTTAAATTTTATTTGAGGTAGAGTTACAATGTAAGTAATATTGAGAATCACAAAGGTAGTTATATTACTCATAAATGATCATGGGTGATTTTTGGTATAAAATTATAAAGGTCATTAGTAAGGTTTTTTGAGCACGTAAAGAGACACTAAAATTCTGCAATTCTAATTTAATTATAAGTAGCTAATGTAAAGTGTTAATGAGATAGTTAAGGTTGGGCATGGTGTCGGGGTGACCCATGATGGTTAACTAAACCCTTAGACATCCATCATATGTGTGTTACATGGACTAGAGGAGCTTTTAGCTTAGTCGCGTGGTATGCGTGTTATTTATTTGTATAGTTGTGTGTTGAGATTTGGAAGCTGCGTTTGAGCATTCAGGTGAGTTTCATAGCCCCTCGTTTCTTATGTTTTATTGGGGTGGAAATGATGCAAGTATTTTGGAAATGTTTTTAAGCTGCTGTGATTATGTGATTTTATTTAGTGCATGGGCATTTAAGTGGTTATTATATGTTATGTTCTACATGTGGTAAAGTTTCTATGTGTTCCAATTGGAGGGTAGCGATGCTACCTATTATATTTCTGTGTGTTCCAATAGGAGGGTAGTGCTTCTGCCCATTTTTGTGTGTTCCGATCGGAGGGTAACGAGGTTACCCAATGCTCACGCCGCGCCTCATACTGTGGATGTATTGTGGGCAGTTTCCATCCCAATTGTGGTTGTTATTGGTATGTGATGCTTGTTAGGCTTATGTGTACGTAGCTAGCTTAAGTCGTCCTGCAATGTTTTCATTAATCACAGTAATTTAATTTAAAGTAGGATTGTGTGTCCGTAAACCTATGACTCTCACCAATCCTTTGTAGTTGACGTTCTAGCATCATTTTTAGGTAAACCATCTTGAGGATGTTAAGTTAGGTACGAGTGGCTATGTGGCTATGAGGGACCGTAGGATGCATGCGGAGTCATTCACCTAAGATTTTATTTATGGTCATTTGAATTGTTTGATACTTGGTTGTTATTTGATTGTTTAGACTTTTGGAGTATGTTTCCTTGTGGTATGACTTTGCTATCATAATGCAAGACTCCTTTATCTTGTGTTAGATATTGTCATGACACATTGTGTCTTATTTGTTTATCCATTTCATTTAGTTCTCTCTATTGTTGACACCATTGTGTTGTGATGATATCCATGATGTTACGCCTCGTGTTTCCGCCTAGGCGGGGTGTGACAAGGTCATACCCACTTCACTAAAAAAGTAAAAAAAAATAGATTTGACATTAACATGGTTTAGTAGAAAAAAATACAATTTCAGTGTATAGTCATAGATTAACAAGCATGGCTATTGTCGTGAAACTTTTGACAAGAATGCATTCAAAGAAAATGATCATCCTTGACTGTTTACATCTTTCGTTCAATGTAAACCTGGTTTTACCATTTTCATTATTCTTTTGAACCATTTTGGGGGTTCACCGATTATAGTTTGACCATTTTCATTAGCTTCTAAGTCTTTAATATATGTTACTTATTGTTCGGCCAAATCATAAGTAACATGTATTACAGATTTTAGAAAAGCGAAATGTGAGAAACAAACATAGGTAAAAGGCTGGAAGAGAGATGTACCTATAGTCTTATTTAAATGCAGAAATATAAATAGAAAGTGTTTTAGGCTTTTAGTTAAAGATGCAATAAAGTACAAAAATCGCATAAAACTCCGATGCAATGTGTTAAAATAACATCACAAATTCTTTTTGCCTTTTTTACTAACCGATAATACAAGCCTTATTGGCAAACGGTGTTTGGGATTGCTTATAAACTGATGTTGTGAAGTCTACATAGGGACGTCGTCGTCTTATCAAGGATCAGAATAGGCACTAAGATCTTGAAACGGGCATTAGACGGTTAGTTCTTTTCTCTTGGAAGGTTCGTAAAATATTTAAAACAAGTAACTAAAGGTAGCAAGTTAGGTCTTGAAAGCTTATGATGTTAGCTATGCTTATTGTCATAAAATAGAAAAATGTGTATTTAAATAGACCTGTTTGCCAATAAACTGTAACTGTAATTACTCAAGTCGATATAAAAAGCTTAATTACTCAAAGATATATTGACATCAGTAACTTGCCATTGTATCACATTAATTCCATCAGTTAGGTTTAGAAATAAAATTTTCTATTTGTATTGACTTTGTATGAGAAGTACATTTGATTATCTAAAGCACATATGCTACATTGATACATCATGCGACTTAAATTTACTCTGTTTTCTATGTGCAGCTACACTACGAACGTATCTAAGCCTCATAGACACGGTTGCAGCATCCGACCGTTGTAAATGCAGCAAATAGACACTCTGAAAAGAAGAAAATTGGTATGTGCATGGTCTTCGTAGTTCTTTTGTTGTTGATGTTAGTCATCAGGCGTATGGGTCGTCTGAACTTGAAAGAAAGGTTACCAAGGTAAACTTTTATATTATTGAACTTGCAATTTTCTTAATTATAACTATTCTGGATTTTACAGATTTTAATTTTAGGTTTATTTTGTGTTTAGGATTGCGGCAGATATTGCACCGGCTGTTAGTGAACTGGCTACCACTAGCGGGTTTGAGGGTTTAGACAAACTTAATGAGGTAAAGTTTTCATTTTAATTGGTTTTTATCAGCCGGGTAGTTTTTCCTTTAGTGATTTAATATGTTCTTGATTGGTTTTTAGTGTTGTTGTTATGTGTTTTATTAGAATTATATACGATCATTTTTAGTTTGTAAGAGTGATTAAAGATTGGGGCGAAGATGTTCTTTTTTGCAATTAAACTAATGATAGAGTTCTTTATTTCCAGGTTCCCTAACGAGGAAGATAACAATCAAGTTATTGGAGAACTTGAGGTGAAGTCATTTACTTTGAGGGCATGCTTGGTTGAAGAATTTAGGAGCTAAGGAATGGGAAAGATAATGAATATACTTGATTGGTTGTTCATAACATAATGACTTTAAGATCGGTATGCTAACTATTCAACTTTTTTGGTCACCAAGCAACTTTGTATCTCTCTTTGGTCTCATTTAAGAAGTTTTAGCTGACTTCCCTTTGCTTCTGTCTTCTCACGGTTGCGCCACATACCTCTTTTGGTGTATTAACTGATATATACTTAGATGATCCGTAAACCTCTCATGCAAACAGTCATGTTTATGTGTTTGTGATGACACCCGCTTAGCATATATTGATTTTGTTTGATGTAAAGATTATAACGTGGCGCCAAACGTAGAGTCTGCTGAGTTGGGAATTTTAGCGATCAACTGCAACCAAGAGAAGTTACAGGACACAACCCTTAGTTCAGCAAGATGCTGCTCCATTCAATGCGAGCAATTCAAGACTTTATTTCGGTTCAAGCAGAGGAGGTAACAAATCGCTTTTTCATGTATATATACTGCATTCTAAGTTAAGATCCTGCATCCTAAATATGTTTGGCTCTTAATGTGTTTAGACTAGAGATCATATCGTCATAATCTTTCAAGAGAGTACGACAAATCCATTGAATATAATCAAATTTGTTAAACATTAAAAAACAAAAAGAAAATATCTGCTTAGGATGTAGAAAATTAAAATTCTGAAATCAAGATATCGTTTTTAAACTTGGATTCAAATGATCAACTGTTATATTTCGAAAATAAAAAAAAGTTGATTATGATTAGCTCGACATTTTAACTTTATAATTCTAAAATCAGGATATAGTTTTATATTTATATACAAATCAAAACAAACATTATCTCTTAAGGTTCCACATCCAAACCAACGATTTCTTGATCTATTCTAGGTAAGTTTATAGCGTAAGTGCACTTCAATTCTTGCATGATTTAATATCAGTTAATGCTCTGATTATTTTTAGGCTAGGATCGAATGTGTTAAATGATCTGTTTAGAATTAGTTGAGACTTAGGTTGCTGTTAGATATGTGTGTGTTTCAATGCGTCGAATAAGCGGTTGTTGACGCGCTATGAATTTTGATTAAGGTCAAGTTTGGCTTGATATACAAATTTAGGCTAGGCTCAAATTTGTTACATGATATGTTGAATCTCACTTCCACCAACGTCGAGTATCCTTAATATGAGTGCACAAACACTGTTGAAACTAATTCCATTGGCTTTATGTCGAAGTTTCAGTTTATTACTCTTGAATCTGCTTTGATCAGTTGGTCCAATTATATTTTGAAGTGTATTTAGACTTTTTGTGAATTAACCAGAATTGTTACAAAATCAGAAAAGGTTATGTTACGTTTATGCATTCAATGTAATACCCAACCTGACCCGGGTTTTTATTGGGTACCTGAGTGACCCGTTGATTATTTTAACAGAAGTTTATACGTGTTGCATTTCTTTTGCATTTCGTTTCCCTCTTCTGTGATACGTGTCAATAAGAACACTAACCCACACTAACCCATCTCTCTCAATCTTTTCTCTCCCTTACAAACTCCATTGTTACTGTGTGTGCAAATCCACCGCCTTCATAACACACAACAAATTCGATCAACTAGCCCAAATAAACAACATTGGCTTTCTCTATAATTCTTAAACACAATACAAATAGAAGATTCATGATGTTACACAAACCAGTTATCATTCAATAAATACCCAGATTTTGTGATTTTTTTATTAAAGATTGAGAAGATTATTGTTGCAGAAGGGGAAAACGTACAAAATTTGCATGTGTTAGGGTTTAACCCAAAAATTGTTTTGGTAAGTTTATGAAACCTAATTAGATTCTCTAAGATATTTTCTCATATTTTAGGGTTTTTGTCAGGATTTAATTTTTTGCAAGTCTATGATTTTCTTGAAATTAGCGAGGTGATTTAAATGTGTGATGTTGCCTGGTAGTTCGGAAGAGATGATTTGTTAACTTGAGCTTATAGCTTATTGAGCTCATACCCAATTCATGAAAAAGTAAAAATAAAATATTTGTGCATTAACATGGTCGGTAGAAAAAATACGATTTCAGTATATAGTCATAGATTAACAAGCATGGCTATTGTCATGAAACTTTTAACAAGAATGCATTCAAAGAAAATGATCATCCTTGACTGTTTACATCTTTCATTCAATGTAAACCTGGTTTGACCATTTTCATTATTCTTTTGAACCATTTTGGGGATTCACCGATTATAGTTCGACCATTTTCATTAGCTTCTAAGTCTTTAATATATGTTACTTATTGTTCGGCCAAATTATAAGTAACATGTATTACAGATTTTAGAAAAGCGAAATGTGAGAAACAAACATAGTAAAAGGCTGGAAGAGAGATGTATCTTTAGTCTTATTTAAATGCAGCAATATAAATAGAAAGTGTTTTAGGCTTTTAGTTAAAGAGGCAATAAAGTAAGAAAATCACATAAAACTCCGATGCAATGTGTTAAAATAACATCACAAACTCTTTTTGCCCTTTTTAATGACAGATAATACAAGCCTTATTTTACGACTGCGAGAAGAACGTTTTACTGATTTATGGTTTCTGGGTGCTGGCACAAATGTTGACAAAGAGTTTGAGCTTGCCTACTTCCTGAAAGCACAGGCAATTCATTTGAGTCACTTATATAAGACAATGCCAAACACCGCCTTATCTGGTAATTCATTTCCAGAATGCCGCAACGGTAGTGAAAATGTAAGTTACTTGCACAAAAAAATTAATTACGTATTTTTTACAGTACTGGCTTACTAAGAAACGCATTGTCAAACCTTGAGTGTTTTAATGCTAATTATGTCTTGAAAATGCTTATTTGAAAAACTTTAACTATTTCACCTTTTGTGATTGATTCATTTCCTTTACTAATCGATGTTTTAGATCTTCCGTTTATACATATTTATAATGATAAGAAAACTAAATTGCTATAACTACTTTTAGAGTTCATTTATAACAACTTTTGAACCATTTTAAATTCTTCTAATATACGCATTGAACCGTTAGCGATAACACATAAACTTATTCACATTTTCTAATAGAAGAGGCGAAATGTGCAGGTTTGGTGATACGTCAAAATGGATAGTTTTTGGCGCGGGTCTGTTGAGACAGTGTTCGATTGCCTTGACCCGAAACACCTTTTGTCCAAAAATTCATACATCTTTTGTAAATAATCAGTGCCATCGTGTAGTAGAAAACGACTATATTTTTCGATAATGATATAATTTTTTAGATAATAGAATATAACATGATGCATACATTAAAAAATTGTTGAGCTACTGACCCATCGACCCGTATGCAGATGAAACTGAACTCGAACTGACCCGTCTACAAGTAGATGTGTGGCTACTAATACTTATAGTATATGAGTTTGTTAAAAGAAAAAAACAATTTATACGGTGTTTGGGATTGCTTATAAGTTGATGTTGTGAAGTCTACATAGGGACGTCGTCATCTTATCAAGGATCAGAATGGGCACTCAGATCTTGAAACGGGCATTAGACAGTTAGTTCTTTTCACTTGGAAGGTTTGTAAAATATTTAAAACAAGTAACTAAAGGTAGCAAGTTAGGCCTTGAAAGCTTATGATGTTAGCTATGCTTATTGTCATAAAATAGAAAAATGTGTTTTTAAATAGACTTGTTTGCCCATAAACTGTAACTGTAATTACTTAAGTCGATACAAAAAGCTTAATTACTGAATGATATATTGACATCCGTAACTTGCCATTGTATCACTGATTTCAGATTTCAGCTATATATAATATATAAGTAATATATATATATAACTAAATATCAATTAATAAGAGAGATTAAGTATTCTGTAAGTCTTTTAAGAAGGAAAATTACTTTTATCCAAAGTAAAACCCTAAAAACCTTCCCGGGTCGTTTCCCGACGAGGCGTGAATTGAGAATCGAGTTTAAGCTCCTGATCGCGTGTTTGAATGATTCAAGATTTGATTCGGTTTCTAATTCTACTAATAACATGCAAAAACGAGTAAAGGCAAACTAAAAACGAAAGCAATTAAGGACTTAAACGAAAAACGTAAACGGGAATGTTGGGAATTTTAGCGATCAACTGCAACCAAGAGAAGTTACAGGACACAACCCTTAGTTCAGCAAGATGCTGCTCCATTCAATGCGAGCAATTCAAGACTTTATTTCGGTTCAAGCAGAGGAGGTAACAAATCGCTTTTTCATGTATATATACTGCATTCTAAGTTAAGATCCTGCATCCTAAATATGTTTGGCTCTTAATGTGTTTAGACTAGAGATCATATCGTCATAATCTTTCAAGAGAGTACGACAAATCCATTGAATATACCATCTTTTATGCTTTCTGATAAAAATATGTGTGCTTTCAGGTTCTTTTGGTTCAGGATAACTATGGTATATGTTCTTTTTATAATTTAATGCATATCAAGTCTTTTATATCAGCCTTTGTCCTTCTACAACTATGGTATATATAATTAGCTCGACATTTTAACTTTAAAATTCTGAAATCAAGATATAGTTTTAAATTTATATACAAATCATAACCAACATTAGCTTTGAAGGTTCCACATCTAAACCAATGATTTCTTGATCCATTCTAGGTAAGTTCACTTATAACACAATTGCAGTTCAATTCTTGAATGGTTTAATACCTCATTAGTTAATGCTCTTATTATTTTTAGGCTAGGATCGAGTTTGTTAAATGACCTGTTTAGAATTAGCTGAGACTTAGGTTGCTGTTAAATCTGTGTGTGTTTCAATGCGTCGAATAAGCGGTTGTTGACGCGCTATGAATTTTGATTAAGGTCAAGTTTGGCTTGATATACAAATTTAGGCTAGGCTCAAATTTGTTACATGATATGTTGAATCTCACTTCCACCAACGTCGATAACCTAAATGAGAGCACAATACGCTAAAACTTAATCTCCATTGCATCTGATAAGTAGTTTATTACTCTTGAATCTGCTTTGATCAGTTGGTCCAACTAAATTTGAAGCGTATTTAGACTTTTTGTGAACTAACCACAATTGTTACAAAATCGGAAAAGGTTATGTTACGTTTGCATTATAATCCATATTAACTGCACTTATAATTTTATAAACTGATGCTCTAATTTAATAGTGTACAACATCATATTTACCTTATGTTGAATGGGAACTTTTACGATTGTTTATCTAAGAACAACAGATTAAACAACTTCCATCATTCCATGCTCTAATCTACCTTGGAATTTCCATTGGTAGGCTGGTGGTTTGGACTCGCTCACACTTAACAGTCTGTATGACAAAGGAGCATATAAGGCCTATCAACAACCCGTGTACGGATCGCCAGCACCGAACCAGTTTGAAGCAGCTGGCCCTTTTGGTATGTCTGCTCCAGCAGGTCAAATGACACTGTTTCAGGCTAACCCATCGAGTGTTTGGGAATTTGCTTGAGGATTTGATACCGGTATGATGCACGAGATTAAAGATGAATGACATAGTGAATGTTGAAATTAGATGAATGACATAGTGACTGTTGTAATATAATTCTATTATCTTGTTATAACCCCGCGCTCCGCAGCGGAGCGCGGGTTAAAAACCTTGTTTCTATTTATATTTTTATTCATAAGATCCTGACAAATGTCAAAATTAATAATTTAAATATAAAAAGATAATGAATGAAAAAAAACATATTATATTTTTATGTGTATAAAATGATATATAGAAATATAATATAGAGGATATATCAAAACTATATGTGGTCTAACGTCTATTACAGCTAATAATAAACTTAGATATTAAGCAAATGCAAAAAAACCATTAGTGATTTATAGCTTTTTGTCTATTAATAGTTTATTGCTTTATACTATTTAGTGACCTTATAACTATTAGTCAACAAGTATGTCGACTCGCGCTTCGTTGCGGGACGACTGGCGGGCGTCAGTGTTGTGGACGGTGGAATGCGTTGGCTGAGTTGGGAGTCGTTGTTGTCATATCAGTTTCGGTGACACGTGAACAGACCCAAATAAGCTGGTTTTGAACACATTTGGCAAGTCATATTTGCTATCGGTAGGAACCAATGTCAAATGCAAAAGTTCAAGCAATCTGTTTTGAACAGTTTTAAAAGGATATTGTAGCACATCAGGTCCAGTAAAAGTATCCATGCTCGTTGTGTTGTCCTGCATATTTTTTTTCTATACATGGAAACAAAAGCTAGTGAAATATGTGGTTATTTGGTCACACAGGTTTGTCCCTCTTTGCTATATAGGGAAAGCAATATTGCCATGCTATAAAATATAAACGGGTAGCCAACAATTACATATCAAATACACATATAGTTACATTAAGCTAGATATAAGCATAAAAATAACTTTACATCAAGAAAATTGCTTTACATAGTGATAATATATAAAGCAAAAGAAATGGCGTGTGAAACATAGAAAAACATAATTTGCTTATTGGATTTTGAATGCGGCTCAGCTTCAAATAACTACGTGGGTAAAAATAATCGTCAAGCTTAGCTGCAAGTAGCACTTGAAACCGAAGTTGAGTCGAAAGCAATAACTGGAAATAACTACTAAGTGACTAACTCTTTTCTTCCTTCAGTTTGCTTATTATTTGCAAGATTCGTATCAGCTACATATATTAGATTACCAACAGAAAGTGATTAAGTAGTGTCACGCCATAATCCCGATATGAAATGATAAATGCATTTGCTGTATCTTGACTATGGATCAAAAATTCAGTAGGTGTTTGAAAATGCTTATTGAAATGCCTATTGCATTTTTCTTAGAATACATAAACTTTTTTAAGTGTTTGGATGATCAAGCTTGTCTACCTACGCACCAGAATAAGTAAGTCGGGACCAACTTATGTCAAACAACTAATAAGCTGATAAGCACTTCAAGAATAAGCAATCCCAAACCTCCTATGAATTCGTTTTTTCTTTTATGAAACTCATATAATGTGACTATTAGTAGCCGCTAAAATAAAGAACACATAATTGTTACCTCCATTCTTCTCATTTCCATCTCGACTTTTCTCTTTTCATAACTCTCCCAAGCTTGGATCTTCAACTCTTCTTGGTTGAACATATTTATCAATAGACCAAACGCATGATCTCAGTGAGTGGGTGATTGGATATGCGTTTATTAATTATATCAGATAGTCTTATGTAGATATACATTACTCAATTGTTAAAACTGATTATAGCGACTTTGAATCCATATAAAACCCGATAATGCAGTAAGCACATATACAAATACAGTAAATTGACCAGAAAAAAGGTTCACCTTGCCATACATTTTGCGCGGAACATATGCATCATTACGACCCGACCACACCTTAAACTGCTGCTGCAGAAAACAAAGGCTCTGGCTAAAATAACGAAAATAAGTTATTGAAGTGTTTGAATAAGCTAATAAGCTCTGGCTGTTAGGCTTAAGCAAGTCTTGTAAGCTGTTGTTCTCCTTTTTACCATAAGCTACTATTGGAAAATAAAATAAGGGATAACAAAATACGTAAACTGTTAAAAGGGTGATTTGTTGTCGTGTAGGGTCAATTATTTGATTATCAAGTTTTAATTTTATATTTAGCCGACAAACAAAAACAACACTTTAACGAGCAGTGTAACCGATCAAGATGGAGTTTCGCGGTAAGTAGGGTGTCGAACACTAAGAGTAAAACATTAATCCTAAATTCAGTATTTTAATTAGTTCTAATTAGTCTACTTACTGGTTAAACCTATGCTATATACGTTGTCTAATGATATGGGGGGGGGGGGTTCAGCCTGATAGCATTTTTCTTAGAATACATAAACTTTTTTAAGTGTTTGGATGATCAAGCTTGTCTACCTACGCACCAGAATAAGTAAGTCGGGACCAACTTATGTCAAACAACTAATAAGCTGATAAGCACTTCAAGAATAAGCAATCCCAAACCTCCTATGAATTCGTTTTTTCTTTTATGAAACTCATATAATGTGACTATTAGTAGCCGCTAAAATAAAGAACACATAATTGTTACCTCCATATTCATTCTCATCTTCCATCTGATTTTCTCTTTTCATATCTCTCCCAAGCTTGGATCTTCAACTCTTCTTGGTTGAACATATTTATCAATAGACCAAACGCATGATCTCAGTGAGTGGGTGATTGGATATGCGTTTATTAATTATATCAGATAGTCTTATGTAGATATACATTACTCAATTGTTAAAACTGATTATAGCGACTTTGAATCCATATAAAACCCGATAATGCATTACGCAACCTATACAAATCAGTAAAATAGACCAGAAAAAGGTTCACCTTGCCATACATTTTGCGCGGAGGAACATATTGCATCATACGACCCGACCACACCTTAAAACTGCCGTTGCTGCAGGAAAACAAAAGGCTTCTGGCCTAAAATAACGAAAATAAGTTATTGAAGTGTTTGAATAAGCTAATAAGCTCTGGCTGTTAGGCTTAAGCAAGTCTTGTAAGCTGTTGTTCTCCTTTTTACCATAAGCTACTATTGGAAAATAAAATAAGGGATAACAAAATACGTAAACTGTTAAAAGGGTGATTTGTTGTCGTGTAGGGTCAATTATTTGATTATCAAGTTTTAAATTTATATTTAGCCGACAAACAAAAACAACACTTTAATGAGCAGTGTAACCGATCAAGATGGAGTTTCGCGGTAAGTAGGGTGCCGAACACTAAGAGTAAAACATTAATCCTAAATTCTATCAGTATTTTAATTAGTTCTAATTAGTCTACTTACTGGTTAAACCTATGCTATATACGTTGTCTAATGATATGGGGGGGGGGTTCAGCCTGATAGACTAGACCGGTTTGGTGTGGACAAATATCAAATCGATAGGACATAAACACAAAACAACAAGGAAAAATCTAGAAGTTTAGAAAGCCGGTACAAGCTAAATGATAGAAACTGTATTAGCCATTATTAAAATCTAGTTTAATGTTGGTTTTGTTTGCTTTTGTGCAAATGATTTACTTATCTCGTAGCGGCTATATTCTTAGACTTAGGCCAGGACATGCATCCTAAGACTATACACGATTAACCCTGTCACAATTAACGCATCCACATAAAGCGTCATTTAGTTTAATTATAATCTATCTTAGGGAATCAAAGCAGTGGTGAAATTGTTATAACCTAGCCATGGACTTTACCCACTTATTGTTTGGAGGTTGTTTTATATTACTTGTAGTTCACTATTAATTCATTACAGGTTAATTAAGAGCATGATTGCTGAAACATAAACGGGTCACCTACCAGTCCAACTAAGCTCATAATTCAAAGACAAAGACAGAACGTTATTTGTGATCCTATTGGTCCAGTAATATAAAATACGATATGGAGAGCTATCCCGGTATCTAGATTACTTGGTCCGTATCACTAGATCCAGTTGAATGATAGGTCGCATATTCAAACACATAAACAAGTATGAGGTGATAAACATAATTAAACAATCAACGATAAATTAAGAAATCAATTTTAAAACAAACCAAACATTAAACTTTCATTAAGATGGCTAATACCCGAGGGTATTAGCCTACAACCATTGTAATTATACAAGCGTAATCAAATAATTAAAATCGAACGATTAAGAGAGTAAAAATTACACGATGTCTTCTATGGATTCGTGATCAATGCTTGACCTTGGTGGCTGATCTTCTCTTCTAAAATTTGTCTTTAATGAGTATGGTATAAATAATATGATATTGCACACTGAAAACTCATTTTTGAGTCTTCTATTTATAGTGTCTGAAAAAGACTCGATACGCCGTATCCAGTAAGGTCGATACAGCGTATTAGGTTGGATTCCTTGGAGTGCGTGCTATGTTCATAATAAATCATTGATATCATTCCTAATTTACTTGATTTACTGTATCTTGAAATAGTTATCTTCATGGATACGGCGTATGTAGACAGAGTGAATACGTCATATTGGGAATTGGTCAAACGCGTTTTCTTGTGAAGTCTTGGCGCTAATATGCCGTATCTTTTTAGTTGGATACGGCGTATTGGTGAAAATTCAGCAATCTTCAAATGTCATCTTTTTAGCTCCAAATTATGCGCCTTTTAGCTCATCTTCACAAAACACTCCTGAATTACTGCGTTTATCAACTTTAAAGCAATTAAGTTCCAAATAATGCAATAATTATATAAAAGTAGGCAAAATAAATGGGATAAATGATATAATAAAGTGACGTTATTTGATGTCATCAAATATTCTCCCACTTGAATCCTACTTGTCCTCAAGTAGACTTTAGAAAAAATTTTAGTTTATAAAAATGTGTCCTAACCGAAGTTGAGGATTTTTTGTTTAAGCATCGTTTTGTCCTAATCACCTGTACATAACCAAGCTCCTCATGAAATATGGAAATGAAAACACTCAAATCACTAAATATGGAAATGAAAACAATCTGATCACTCAACTAATCTAGGGTGCAACATTTAATTGGTACGCTCAATTGCTTGGTCATGATTAGTTTCGTATCATAGGCTTGGCAAGGATACGCATCTCTACCGCTAAAGCTAAGGAGAAACAAATCAAAAGATAAATTAGGTTAAGAAGGCTTAGGGTTGATCATTCAATAATCTTTCACCATAAGTACCACACCAACAAGGCAGCTGTATCGTACATACACGGCTGTAACGACGAAATAGACATATACAATCCGATCACATCCCTATTCGTGTTTAACCAGCGGTTAGGATGAAGAATAGGGTAGGAAGCTTCTAACTTTCACTGAAAGTCATCATCTAACAAGGCAGCTGACACATGCATACATGGCCGTAACAATAGAATAGACATGCATGCTTGTACAAGTGCTCGTTCGAGTAGACACTAAGGTTAGTTGCTAGGAAAAGGGAAGTAAAATGGGTGTTAAACAAAATTTACAAAAAAATAGATTAAGCCAACAAATAAGGTACGGTTGCTAGTAACTTTCCCCTGACCGTTCAATGACAAAGACTCGAACATATAGATTCCTTGATCATAGAAATGACAAAGACAACCTAAGTTGGCTTTCCCATAATGGTCAACTTCCCCCCCTTAAATCGCCGATCTTGTACATTACTTTTAAGATTCGTGGTGGATATCGACCATTTTTACAAGACTTCTACATCGTTGATTTTTTGTAAAGTATCAAGATTAAATCGATCCTGCCAAGCAATTACTTCGGTATAACTTCTTTTGACTCAATTATCCCTCATTAAATATAGAAAAAAATAGAACCGACTATTTTTCTTCCTTCTCTTTTTTGCTCTTTGTTTTTTTTCTTTTTTTTGCAATACATCATAAATCTTGGTTTTATTTCACCGTCTTCACTATCATAATTCGTTTGGATAATCTTTTCCTTGTAATACTTCTTCTTCGGACATGATTCATAATCGCGAAAGTAGCGAAACTTATGAGCTACATATTTTTCCCATTGCATTGTGCAATTTCCTGACCATTATAGAGATAGAAAAATTTCACTTTGACACAGGAAATACAAAACTTTACACGAAAGCAACTAGCAACATTGAGAAATAGACTTAATCTACACGGTAGGCTAAGAGTGAAAAGTGTAAGAAATCATTTTATATGGTTGTAGCAAAAGAAAGGAAATGGATCAACAGGTTGTTCTAGGGGATTTTACTCTAAAAATGAGAATAATCAAAGGGTTACACAGATTTAATAACCGTATAATTAGTTACATTTTTCTACTTGTGGCTATTTGGTTTTAATCTAGAAATTTATCAGTTTGAACATGTTCTATCCATCTTAAATCCATAGTATCATCATTGCGGTTTCTCGAGTGATATACCAGGCCAAGTTCTAAAGTCCATTACATCACCGGCACACTTATAATTTTGTAAAATTTTTAGGTAAACAATTGGAAATGAAATAGGCTTAATTCTCACAATATGTATCAAGGGTTAAGTGCGCTAGGTAATGTAACTAGTGATTTTTACAAAAGTCATGCTGAAAAAAAAAAAATTTGGCCGTTTTAAGCACTTTGCATGTTATTTTGTAAAAAAAGAAGAACGAACGTATCTAATTCTTTATCCCCACCACTTTAATTATACTAACATCTCGTTTATGTATGATAAACAATAAAATAATAAGGGAAAATAGAATTAGAACAGAAAACTCCCTGATGTTTTGCTCGTGATAATTCTCCAAGATGAGTTCTTGAGCAAAAAGTGTGTTAACTAGGGCTTCAGAATGCCCGGATAAGTTTAACACATGTCCTTTTCAGATTATACCATATCATAGTTTCGGCAAGGTGCTGCTTAAAAGATTAGAAGACAAGTGCAATTTCTATCTCGTTACAATGGTACAAGAAAACAATTAAACACACAACTGTACAGGGATCAATACACCATATCCCAAACCCTAGGATACGCCGTATTGTTCCTGTAAAAACAAAATTACTTGGAAATTAAATATTTAGTTTTTGAAACTGATAACGTTCAGACACGTCTATACGCCGTATCCAGAGGGGTTCGATACGCCGTATAGAGTGTCTGATAAGACAGACTCGTGCAACAAAAAATTAAAATGCGTCAAACAATTAAAATGACCGGGTTGTCTCCCGGGAAGCACTTTTGTTTCAGCTGGTCTTTAAGTTCGACCTTTTTCCTTCTTCTTCTCATTCGTCATTTGGTGTTGTTACGACCTATCCTTCATCAATGAGACGTAAAAGTTCTCGATAAGCATCGAGGCTATCCTTTGAGTGGTTGAGGTATTCAGACTCTTTTATGGTAATGTACTCCTCGTCATCATCGAATGAGTATTTCATCATCTTGAATCTCTTGATTTTGCAGTTTGATGGTTCAAGATTTGGATATTACCTTATGTTTTCATGTCTTGATTTTCTTGAGATTCACACGAAGTTGCTGCCATAATCCTTCTGATATACGGGTTGACGGTTCAAGATAAGGATTGCTGGTCCATTTGGTTTTCATATTCGCATATGGTCCCCGTTTGAAATTTTCCATACGAGTAAATAGGGCGATCTCGTGAGCATTCACCTTCCACCAGCATTCTTGTAGTTTTACCAGTACTTCATAATGTAGCTCATGGAAGTTTTTGAAGTAGTTTTTCAACCATCCATAGGGAATTTATCACCCCTGAGCGGTTGTCTCCCCATGATCCTTAATTTTAGCGCCTTAAGTGCTAAGGTTCTATCTGTAGTTTCCCATCAGATAGTTCATTCTTACCACTGTGATCTGGAAAAATAGGTTATGTTCCTTCCGAAACCATTCCTGGTAGTATCCCACCATTACAGAACCCATCAATATCAGATGTACACGTGGGCTATTTAGTTTTTCCATTCTTAAAACGGTGTGGTTTACATATATGATTCCACTTATGTAGGTGATGGTACCCCTTTACGGACCACTGGTTCATCAGTACCCTTTGCTATGGCAGTTATTTCAACTCTCGTTCATATTCATTATAAGTTTTGAAGTTTTGGATATCATTAATGAATAAATATGTGTTGAATTTTTAGAAGGTAGTTGAATTCGTAGAATGCCTCGCACAAGGGTGTCTCAAAGTCAAACAGGTTTCCTTCTATCTTAAAGATTTCAGGAACATTGTCTGTTTCGTTTGGGTTGTCATCCTCCTTGGTTTCTTCTTCTTCATCGTGATCAGAAAGATGGTGGAATTTTAGAATAAACTTTTCGACCATGTTATCCCAAGTAGTAATTGAGCCTATACACTCCTTGTTATAACCATTCACGTACGCTCTGGCGGAACACGTTAACGTGGAAAGGGGAAAAACACTAAGTCTGAATTGGTCTTGAGTAACTCCACTTTAATTTTTGATTGGCTACAAAATATTTGAGAAATTTACGATGTGTTCTGAACGCATTTTTCCCCAATCATTCCCATTAAAAGCATAATCGCGTATTTTCACCAAGAATGCCCCTTGTATTTCAACAATACATTTCTCGACCATTCTTCCTTCGTTATCATTAGTGACAAAGTTCTTTCGGGTAGCGGTAATGTAGTCGTTTGGTTCCGCCATGGTGGTTTCTTTGTCAATGGTTTCATGAAATTAAGCACAAATAATCAGTAGGATGTGCCCTTGGGGAAGGGAACACATAAAACAGGAAATCGATAACAGAAAAATTACATCTGCTACTATGTTAGATGACATGTACGCCGTATTCAATTAATGTGAATACGCCGTATAGGTCTGTTGAATGCCAGTATGCCATATTGATTTCACAATACGCTATCCTCAGCAGAAGGTTTGATACGTTGTATCCAACTGGTGGATACGGCGTATCAGGTGATCAGTCAAAACAGAATATTATTTAAAATAATTAAATGCGGGAATTTAAACAAACAATTTAAACACACAATGCGAATAAATACAAACAAAAATTAAATGATTAGATTACACTAAACTAATTAATTAATGGTTATAAATACTAATAAGAATAAGGTTTAATTAATTCGATCCCCGGCAGCGGCGCCAAAAACCTGATCTGCTATCGTGTAGGGTCAATTATTTGATTATCATGTTTTAAATTTATATTTAGCCGACAAACCTAAAACAATATTTAATACGAGCGTGTACCGGTCAAAGATGGTAGTTGGGGAGGTAAGTAGGTTCGAACACTAAGAGTAAAAACATTTAATCCTATAATTCTCTTCTAGTATTTTATTTAGTTCTAATTTACTGGTTAAACCTATGCTATATACGTTGTCTAATGATATAGGGGTTTTCAGCCTGAGAGACTGGCACAGGTTTGGTGGAAACAAATATCAATTCAACAGACAATAAAACACAAAAGAAGAAAATTAGAAGAATTGAAAGCATGGGGTACAAAGCCCATTGATAGAAAACTATATTAGCCATATCAAATCCAGTTCTATGTCGGTTAGTTTGTTTTAGCTGCAATGGATGTACTGTATCTCGAAAGCGGCATATCATTCTTAGACTTAGGCGGGACATCATCCTAAGACCTAGACACGATTAATCCTGTCATAATTAACGCATCCGCATATGCATCCATTAGTTTAATTTATAATCAATCTTAGAGAATCTAAAGTAGTGGTGATCTGTTAAAAATTATAGCCCAACGGGAGCTTTACCATTATTGTTTACGTGTTTTATATACTGGGCAGTCTGACTATTCAATATCTTTATTAGTTTTAAGTTAAGAGCGCGATGCTGAAACTAAATGGGTCACTACGGTCCCAACTAAGCTCATATTTCAAAGACTAAGACAATAAATTATGTGATCTATTGGGTCCATTAATATAAAACTCGATATGGAGAGCTATCTGGTACTCTAGAGTACTTCGGTCCGTATCACTAGATCCAGTTGTAATGAGAAGGTAGCATAGTCAAACAACTTTATAAAGCTATGAGGTGATATACATAATTCAACAATCATCGATAAATTTAAGAAACAATATTATTTATTATAAAACAAACCAAACATTGAACTTTCATTAAGATGGCTAATACCTAAGGGTATTAGCCCACAACCATTTGTTTTATACAAGCTTAATTCAAACAATGAAATTCGAACGATTAAGAGGACTAAAAAAGTTTTCGATGTCTTTATGGATTCGTGACCAATTGCTTGGTACCTTGTTGGACTGTGATCTTCTCTTCTAAAATTCGTCTTTAATGAGTATGGTATAAAGAATATGATATTGCACACTGAAAACTCATTTTTGAGTCTTCTATTTATAGTGTCTGAAAAAGACCCGATACGTCATATCTGGCAAGGTTGATACGACTTATTGGGCTGGATTCCTTGGAGTGCGCGCTACGTTCTCAATCTATCAATGATATCTTTCCCAATTTACTTTATTTACTGTATCTTCGAATAGTTATCTTCATGGATACGGCGTATGTAAACAAAAGGGATACGCCGTATTAGGAATTGGTCAAACATGTTTTCTTGTGAAGTTTAGGCGCTGATACGCCATATCTCTTTTGTTGGATACGACGTATGTAGTCAGAAATCATCATTCTTCAAATGTCTTTGTTTTAGCTCCAAATTATGCGCCTTTTAGCTTGTCTTTACAAAACACTCCTGGATTACTGCATTTATCAACTTTAAAGCAATTAAGTACCAAATAATGCAATAATTATATAAAAGTGGGCAAAACAGATGGGATAAATGATGTAATAAAGTGACGTTATTTGATGTCATCAATCTCTTTAGAGCTCATAGAGGTTAATTGTGGCTTTTTACTCCCACCAGCTTAATAAACGTTATATAATTGTTATATAAATAAAGTTACTTTGGTTTTTGCGCGTTTCTTAGTTAAATCCCTTCGTTAAGAGATTCCTTCTGGTGAAAGTAGGTAATAGTTCAAGAAAAAAGAAATGTAGGTACACATTCGGATTCGTCGGTTTGGTTGTTGTGGGGAAATAGGCTCCGGATCTTGTCCGGTTAGGAGCTTGATGTCTCGGTAGTTAAAAGACCACTAGACTTGAAATTTGGCTATAAAAATAATAAATAATAATAATGTAATAAACTGAAGCCGAAATAAGATCACTATTTCTTGTCGGTTAGGATGCCCAATGTTGCAGTCGTTTAAAGGGTGGAAGTAATAATAATAATAATAATTCGAGACTGATAAAAGTTTACTGGCTCTGTTGGTTAGAACGCCGAAAAAAAAAAAAAAAACACTCACCGATGTCGGCAGTCTTCAAAAAGGTCAAGGAAATTACCGAGGTTAAAATTAGACTACTGGCTCTGTCTGTTAGGACGCCCGATGTGTCAGTTGTTTAAACGACCGATGGGTAATAATGTTGCAATAATAATAATAATAAAGCCAAATTTTGACTTCGGGATTATCTAAATAAAGCCTCCATCTCTGGACTCGTAGTTGAGTTGTTTCGGATGAAATAAAAAGGATAACTCCTAAATTATGCGAAATTAGAACCTTAATGTGGACCTTTTTCTCACCATATCGTCTCTTTAGGAAAGGATTTCAAACTAATTATGGTCTAAACCGGGCACCTTTATGATAATAAGGACATAATTTATTTGTCACCAATAATAATAATAATAATAAAATCCTTAGAGGATTTAGGAATAAATGAGCGAAAAGTAGCCGCGTTTACACAATTAGCATTTATGAGTAGTGTTAGCATCTAATCTTGTATTTGTCTGTGATTTTATTTTAAGCTTAGTTTGGGGATTGTGAAAAGTCGAGGATGACGAACGCCCTTTCTTAAAGCTTTTAAATAAATTGTATTAGAATTTTATACTTACCATTTTTAATGAATAAGTGGTTAAAACGGGGGCGCTTTCGAAATGAATGATTTTTTGAACCTTCTTAATGAACCTTTTCTGTTCTTTTTTGATTGTGAGAGGTCATAAATTAAGGGGGTTTAAATTATTTATTTCCAGGTGTGTTTTATAAGCATTGCGTGTGGGACCAGCAATGCATAAGTGTGTGGGAATTTGATGTGTGCTTAAACACACATCATTTGTACCCCGAAAAACACATTAAAACGGACTAAAACACTAAAATATGAGTAATTATCTTGCAAATATGTTTGTATTGTGTTTTTATGTCTTACAAGTACAAAGGATTGAAAACAAAGCAAAAATGGTAATTTTTCGGGTGACTTTCGACGACGTTTTTACGTTTATCGAGGTTCAAACGAAGTTGTTGATATTCCACGATCACACCATTGGAAAGAGCACAAAATTACGAGTCTATCAGTACCTTACTTGACCCCCGAACCTTTCTTACTTGAACCCTGTCAACCCTTTTTTTGGCCCTTTTGTAAACTTGAACTTG
>BQNB010012652.1:0-49754 GCA_026074375.1 Tanacetum coccineum
CTTTTTTTCTTTGTCAATTTGACTACCACTTTTGTTACTCTCTTCCAAACGATTTCCCATTTAAGGTTTTTTCCTAAATTTTAATGTTCCCTTCAAGGAAACGCGCCTATGTAGCCTTGTTTTGGCCAGGCTTTCACATGACCAATGTTCCTAATCACAAATTTACCCCTAATCTACCTATTTCGTCATGTTTGAAATGACAAATGTACTCCCAATATACAAATTTTTGCTGATTTCTTTTATTTCAGGGTATTTTATTAATATTACTCTTTATAAATTCTGGGAGTGGTAAGGTCCTTAGCTTTCAAACAAGAGGTCAAGGGTTCAAACCTCGCTAGGTGTGTACATTTGGGGTACGGTCCTGGGATTAATCCGGTGAGGCTGCGTAGTCGGAGTCAAAATGGCTCGCCCTCCCCGGGTAACCTGAACAGGGAAAACCACATCCATTTACCCGTTTATAAATTCTGGTAGAAAAACTGGTGTTAAGATATTTGGTTGCGTTGGACAGGTTTTGGATAGTCGTGGGCATTTGCTTACCGCCTTAGGATATGGACTATGGCCATCCATGGTTTTGATTTCAGAGATTGTTCAAACATTCATCTTAGCTGACTTCTGTTATTACTACATTAAAAGGTCAGATTAACTGATATAAAATGGCATTTTTTTAATTAATTTTTTGCTATAAAAAGACACTGTTATAATATCGTTTATGGGTTTTGGTTTTGCAGTGTTTTTGGAGGACAACTTGTTTTACGTCTACCTTCTGGAGTGGTATAAGTTTGAAGCAAATGTTGTAATTGAAATCAATATTGTCTTGTTACTTTTTACTGTTTCTCCAATATAATCTTTGCACGAATAGTCAATCAGTCTGGTGGATGATGATGTTTTGTACATTTGGGCCCTTTATTTATAACACTAATTTATTTTGAGAGAAGTGCAAAAATCATTCCTGTCATCCTGTGGTTTGTCAAAAAACCGTATTACATCCCTCGTTAAATAAATGTTCGTAACACATCCCTCCGTCAATGTTTTGAGACACGATACATCCTTTGGACTAACGGTGCAAATTTTTTGCTCGTTAATTATTAACGAGGGTTTAATTTTTAACGGTGCAACTATATAGGAGGGTATTCTTGTCTTTTTGCTGCCACAGGGATGATTTGTGCACTTCTCTCTTAAAATTTTTTTTTGTTTTTTTTTAATTAAAAAAAAAAAACCTTTTTACATTATTATTCGAAAATTTTTTTAATTTTTTTTACAAAATCTTAAAAAAAAAATTCGCACTTTAGAAAAATCTTAATTTTTTGAAAATAATTTAAATTTTTTTGTACAAAATAGTACGAAATTTTTTTACGATTTTTTTGCGAAAATTTTTTACGAACCAATCTTAATTTTACGAAATTTTTTTAAAAATAAAATTTCGTAAAAAATTAAGATTTTTAAAAAAAAATTTACGAAATTTTTTTAATTTTTTTACGAATTTTTTTTTAATTTTTTACGAAATTTTTTTACGAAATTAATATTTTTTTTAAAATCTTAATTTTTTACGAATTTTTTTTAAAAAAAATTTCGTAAAAATTTTGTAAAATTAAGATTGGTTCATAAAATTTTTCATAAAAATATTTCGCAAAAATTTCGTAAAATTTTTCGTTAAATTTTTTTGTAAAATTTCGTAAAAATCTTAATTTAAAAAAAAAAAAATTTCGTACTATTTTGTACAAAAAAATTTAAGTTATTTTCAAAAAATTAAGATTTTTCTAAAGTGCGAATTTTTTTTTTAAGATTTTGTAAAAAAAATTAAATTTTTTTTCGAATAATAATGTAATTTTTTTTTTTTAAATTAAAAAAAACATTTTTTTAAGAGAGAAGTGCAAAAATCATCTATGCGGCAGCAAAAAGACAAGAATACCTTCCTATATAGTTGCACCGTTAAAAATTAGACCCTCGTTAATAATTAACGAGCAAAAAATTTGCACTGTTAGTCCAAAGGATGTATCGTGTCCCAAAACATTGACGGAGGGATGTCTTACGAACATTTATTTAACGAGGGATGTAATACGGTTTTTTGACAAACCACATGGATGATTTTTGCACTTCTCTCATTTATTTTACTAGTTATAACATTAAGATAAGATTTAAGTTCATTTGGATACCAAACTTTATTTCTATATCAGAGGACCAATCCTTACACTTCATCTTTAGCTATATCTATTCTATACTATATTATAAAGCATTTGAGACACTTTTATATTTAAAAAGTCTGAAAATTCATATTTTTTTTATTAACGACAAACACATCCATCTTATTCTATGTAACAAACATTTTTTAACAACTTTTTGTTATGTGCAATCTTAACCATTTATTTCATTTTAGAGAAACACATCTTAAAGTGGCTTATTTCTTAATTAAAAAATTACATTTATTTTTAAATTAAAATATATTTTTATCTATTTTTTATGATTTAATTTCACCATATTTTTTTAAAATTTTGTACTCTTTAATTCAACATTCAATTTGATATATTTTTATTAATTTTTAGTTTTCTTATTTTTAATGCTCTCGAAACCGCTGCTTTGCGCAAGTAACATGCTAGTATAGTTCAATGGAATAAATTAAGCTCAACATTTTAACATTCATTTTCATTATTATTTTTTTCAAATATTATTATCCTTTAAACCGTTAATCGTTTAACAAAAAGAAATTTACCACCACGATGAGCATTTAATTGTCTTTCAATAATTTTTTTGTCTAACGATTAACGATTTATAAAATATTTAAATTATAAAAGATAAGTAAAATATCAAAGTGCTTTAAATCTCATCAATTGATTTATTTCTTAGATGGACAGTGAGGATGAGTCTATTCGTATCCAAAATAACATTTTTATTAAAATAGTACCTAGGCGGGTTGATCCACCCAAATACGTATATATATAATATATAGTATAGTAGGATATAATCAATAATAGTATAGTATTACCGTCGGGTTCTAGAAATTCACTTTTATCCAAAGTGAAATCTCAAAAACCTTCCGGGTCGTTTCCTCGGCGAGAGGTGAATGGAAATCTACATTCAAGTTGTAAATCGAGCTTGATTATTATTTGAGTTTTTTTTTTGGATTTGGTTTTTTAAATCTACAAAAAGGGAAATGATATAAAAGGGAAGCTAAACTTTTGGTTCTAAACTATTTTTTAAACTAATATTAATTCTACGGTTTAAAACTACAAGATTATACTAAAAAAGATCTAAAAGATATAAATAACGAAAATGCTTGCTAAATGACGTGAAATGTTCATTAAGTGCGGGCTTAGGTTTAACAAATTAAAATCTTTTAGAAAACAAGTTTAAAGAAATTAAATGACAAATTAAGTAAAATGCTTTTTAAAATAAATGACAAGTAATTAAATTGCATTAAAAGTAAATGACGGTATGTAATTTGGAAAATTCTAGTGACTATTAATTTTTAAACCCTTTTTTTTAAACCCACACTTAAATCACTAGTCACAGTCACATAACAAGCATACTAAAAACTACTCGCTAAACATTAAAACTAAGCTAAAATCAACAAATAACGCAACAATGATCATCACTAAGCTAAACATGGCAAAACAACATAAACATAAATAAAAATAAAGAAGTAAAAAGGCAAGAGATAACCGAATGAGACGAGAGATGTAGAATGGCGAGATGAGATGAGACCCGCTCCATAGGCTTTAAAACCCCATCCAAAAGCAACACTCGAAATCATAAAATAAGCTAACCCGATCTAAATACTACTTTCAAATCCGAACCAATACTCGAATAAGCTCTCAACCAATTAAAACAAATCCGAAACCGAACTACCTAGAAATCTTGACTTAAACTCGAATCAACAACAATGGAATATCATTCCGGAATCTTTAACTAATCAACTCGAACAAATCTATTACAAAATAAAAAAAATACAACGAACAGTACCTCAAAAGGAAAAATAATCGATTCAATATTAATGTCTGCAACTCTTATTTTTTTTAAAGCAACCAACTACTCCTACCTATCAATCTACTTGCCTATCTATGGAAAATTAAAAAAAACAGTAACTAGAAAAAAAATGAGATAAGGAAAATACAAGATATGAATCCCGAAACATCAACAATACCACCTGGGAACATCACTTAACCAAATCGAATCATCAATAACAAATATCATACCCGAATCCAAAAATCAAACATCTCAACAACAAGTATCAAACCATCGATTTAAAACCCAAAATCAATCCAGAATTATGAACCGTAGATCGAAACGTGCATAAAAAAAACAACTGTTATTACATCGAATCGAATGAAAGATAATGCATAGGAGATTAGCTAACCTACTCCTAATTTAATCTAACTACTATCTATTCTCAATCTGCTACTAAAAAGAAAAGAAAGAAAACTACTCAAAAAAAAATGAAAGAAAGATATGAAAAGAAAGAAATGTCAGATCCCCTTTTTCATGTTGCTGCGTCCCAATCCTTTATATGTTATAAATTATAACTTGCGTGAATACTAAGCATAGTAGAATTTGGGCTTCGTTTTCTTGTGGGCTAGTTTGGGCCTCCGTTTTATCTTCTTTTTTTTTGCCGAGTTGATTCAATCAGGTGGGCTGAGATCATGTGACCATGGGCTGGAAATGACTTGTGTAAATATGGGTCGGTCCGACCCATATAAATGGTGTCGGGTCAGCCCAATAAATGAAGGCCACCTGTCCGCGACTCAAATTTTTAGTGTGCTTCTCTCCATGTCTCGTGTCGGAAAAAAAACAAAAATAAAATATTTAGGACTTCGTCTTGGCTTATTAAATTTTGACTTTGACTTTAATGGCTGGATTTTGACTTTTTTTTTATTTTTTTCACCATTTTCAAATTTCCCCCCCCCCCCCCCCCCCCCCATTTTGTGCTCAGTTTTGTCCGCTTTGCCTTTGTTTTTGTCAATTTCTTTAATATCCGTACCTGCACATACACAAACACAAAAACAAGCATATATTTGCAATTTTATTATGTTTGGTCTTTTGGGTTCGTTTAATTAGGTAAAAAGTATGTATAAAATAGCGAATACCCAAATTTCCCCATGCCTAAGGTATTGCCGTGTCCCTCACGCAATGTACTAAATTACATATTAAACTAAAAATTCCAATTCCGCCCTACTATTCACCTTGAAAAGTTAGCAAAGTGACTCATCTAAGGTATTAGGAATCATGTTTAAAAAGCCCAGTTTTTCCATTTTTTTAAATGTATAACACTTATTACTACTAATATATTGATTTTTTTTTTTTGAAAATCTTTTTTTTTTTTTTTTAAACAACTAACTAATTTATGTGACTTTCGTTATTTTCATAAACCGTTTAGGATCTTAGAACAAAGATGCACTTTAATCCTAAAATGTCCCAAAAAAAAGGGATAAATTCTTCGTTCTCTACTTTTCACTTATTCCAAACAAGCTTAAACTAAAATACGATTATGTACAAGTATATTATTGATGCTAAACATAATATATTTGAAATTTGTTAAACTTTTCACTCACCGACAATTATTATATTTTAGGCGAATGTGCTATATTCGAAAATTTTCTACCATGGATAACGGTTTTTTATGCAAATTATGCTTACGTTCCACCGAGACAGAGAATATTGAGTTTGAAGGCGAGATCATCCCATGTAGCGAACTTTCGTCTCGGCACATCCCACCTCATCGGCTAAGTGACCGGGCTTTTGACACCTCACGGAGACTAGTATCGGGACTCACGGACCTTCGTTTTCAAAATCTCTTAGGTTTTCCGTTTACACATATCTTATTAATGTAATCATGAAATAGTCTTAGTTCAAAAGCATATTTAAATTTAATAAAATAATGTTTTCTACTTTATTAAGCAATATAAACTTATTAAACCTCGGTCCTTTAGAAGGCTACAACATCGGCCACGCCTCCGACACGATGTAGCAAACATATTTCGACCTCGGCTTATTTATTATTCTTTATTATATTTTTGCACACTTTTTTTTTTTTTTTTTTTGTTGGGCTATAATCATTAATTTTATTGCGGTGCCTTTTATCTCGAAGCCAATAGACTAGCAGAGTCGACAGAGGTATTCTACTTATTATGACACCGGCCCCCGCCTTATATGAAGACTTCAACATCGGCCACGCCTCCGACAAGATGAAGTAATCTGGCGGAGATATTTATTCTACTTATTATTTTCTTTATTTATTAATTGCGAAGAGAAAATTTCATTTTTAGAAAATTTAAGTATAAATTTGAACTAAGACTAAAAATATTGATACATTTCAATTTCAAAAATTATTGATTTAAGTCTAATTTTCAAAAGTAGCACGTATTATTAGTCCGGTTAAGAGCTTATGGGAGAAAAAGTGACAAATTACACTTATGAGCTCTTAGGATTTCCAAATAATCCTTGCTTAGCATCCAACTTCTACTTAACACTATCATTTTTCGTTCTTCGCGAAGATTCGCGAATGCTTAGTCTAAAAGTTAAGGAACAAGCTAGAGCTCAACACGCTCGATGGGATGGTTCATAATTTATTCTATTCTACCCAACAGGAAAAGTCTAAGTGGGACAAAAACACTTATTTTTAGATTTTTTTTTAGTTTTCTAATATATATATATATATTTTATATATATATATAGTATATATATATATATTATATATTTATATATATATATATATTATATATATATTATATATATTTTTGGTATTTTTCAAAATTTTTGGTGGTAAAAAGGGCTACGGTTGTACCTGGTGCGAAACAACGGCTGCATGCATAATCAAATCGAAGATCCCCCCATACTAGAACTAAACATTGTCCTCAATGTTTTAGAAGAGGTACCTACGTCATACTTAAAGCCGTTTATGAATTTGATAAGCATAAACGTTTTTAGTCGAAATGTATTGGGAGATTGGATTCCCTAAATGAAGCTGAGGAGTGAGCTTGATTGTGAATGAAGGACAATAACCGCTGAGCAACGAGAGTCATCACAATTCGGGAAATCCTGGACAATAAACCACAATAACAAAGCAATGAGAATAGAAGAGGCGAGCCTCTATACAAGATCAAAACACTTATTCAGTACTACAAGCTAGCTTACTTCTACTACTATAAGTACTAGGATATAAACATGGGGTGCCTCCACGAAGCGCTTGTTTTATGGTCACTTAGCTTGACCTATACCCCATCTTGAGCCTTTGTCAAGGGGGATAAAAATGAGGGGATCGAAAAACCCAAATTAGGAATGTTGTCTCCATGATCAACATCGGGCTTTTTGATGAAAAGCTTGGAAAGCGTTAAGGCCCGAATGTGAATGGAAGAGAGGAGATTTCTCCTTAGAAGCAAGAACACCGTGATTAAAAAACTTTGGTCTTTTTTTTGGATGAAAAAATGTAAAGTAATAGTATCAGTCACGGGGAAAGAGAGCAAGGACAATATTCGTGGAATTAGACTTCAATGCATCTTCCCGGATCGTAAATCTGCTACTATCTCCGGAAGGAGAAGTATCATCAAGATTGGATCTAGAGATCGTTATAGAGGGAATGCCAGTTAGAAATCCATTTGAAGGGCGGGGGGGATGGGTGGGGCAAATATTAGGCAAATAACGGGGATGTCTTCCACACATCATTGGCTTGAATCTCCTGAATCGGGATTAATCAATCTAAAATGATTCGAACTCGGGAAGGAAGGTAGAATTGTTGTCATCTTCGGAGTCGAAATCATCACTCTCAATACCCGGTGGTATTGAGTCATCCGGACCGGTAAATAAATCGCTCTCATCAAAATTAGCTTGAAAAGCTTCCGGTGGTCGGGGAGAAGAATTATCATACAACAATCTCTCAATAAAACGAATGTCTTCCTCAAGCTCAAAGTCGACTTCATTAATTCCTGGTGGAATTACATCATTATGAGCGAGTTAACCGGAGAACTGCTCGACGAGTGAATCAATCATAGAATTTATCGAAGCATCAATCTTAACGGAAATGATTTCTTCATCGAAAAGAGGGTTCGAATAAATTTCGTTTGGAACGTCCTCATCAGAAAATGACTCATCGTCACTAGAGGAGAAATCGTCGTCAACATCAAAGAGAGAATTAGAGAAAGTTGTAGAATCATCAAAAACGGGCCCATCACACTCACTTCCGATATCGGAGAAATCCTCGAACTCACTTGGGTTTTGGACAAGGTTCTCAACACTAGACTTTATGAATTCGTCCGATTTCGTTTCCGAAATTGTGTCAAGATGCTCGTTCTCCATTATGAGAGAGTCAACGGGCTCCTTGGTTGATAAAGCGGGTGTGATTGCAACACACGAAGGAAGTCCAGAAATAATAGTATCTTTCAGGGGAATCGATCTTTCCTCGTCATCGTCATCATCGTAGCAAACGAGAATCTTCCAATATCGAGCTTTAGCCGCTTGCTCTTCTTCAATTCGCTTTTCTTCTTCCTTCTTTTGTATCAATTGACCAACACTTATCAACATGGATGTCATTTGCTCCATAAGCTTGTTTTGCGAATTGAGAAAGCTATTTTGAGCATTGAAGATAGGATGATTGACGGTATATTGTGGGGGTTGAAATTGGTCAAAACCAAAAGAATTAGAATCATAGCACGGATTTTGCTCATGATAATAGTCTTCATCCAGTGGTTGACATTGGTAAATTTCATGAGGACCCCCACAATTTTCACAACAAAGAAATTGTTGTGGGTGAGAATTATCGAATTGGTCATAACCGGAATAATTAGAATCATAACATGGATTAGGTTCATAATAATTCAACGGTTGACATTGAAAAGCCTCATGCGGGCCCCCGCAATTTTCACAACAAAGATATTGTTGTTGAAAATCATGAAAATCTTGCGGGAAATTAAAGCCTTGATTGTAACACGGTTCCGGATAGATAAACGGAACTTGAGGTGTACAATAGTGACCATAACGAGCATCGTTCCCACAAAATTCACAAGAATAGATAGGAGGTTGTGGAGGTGGGTTGAAAACGTTAGGAGAATCATCAACAAAGTTAGGTTTTGAACGTAGGTGATTGAATTTCTTTTTTTGGTAGCACGTCGTATCAAAACTTGGCAAAGTCTGTGGGAGCTCATCAATGGTTTGATTGCATGGCTCCGGATTAGAGATAATCGGAGCTTTCGGTGCAATCTTATAATCCAATATGAAGCACCTTATCACCACAAGGACTTCACAAGTGCACTTGTTGTCAAATGATTACCATCTTCCGATTCACCACACTCGTAAAACAATTGTGGTTAATTTGGAGGACTTTTGATGAAGAATTTATACCGGGCATTGATTTTACAAACGAATGGCTCCTGATTATCAAAGTTTTAGTATCGTCATCGATGACTTGGAAGTGTCTTGAAAGTCTTGACAACTTTCTCCAATTGGCTTTCGTATTAGAGCACATTGTCGAAAATATAGGACCATGAAGGGTCTCACAATTGAGACAAATTTTTTCAATTTTAAGGGGTCGTCGAGACAAGTCGGGTATGGGAACAAGAATCTTGTCTTCAAGACCCCCTTTTGAACAACCACAGTCTCTAGTGTACAAAGTTCCACAAGACGAGCATTCTTTAATCGCGTAAAGGGGATTTAAACGACGATCGAGTGACGCCATAAGAATTAAAACAATGAGGTTAATGAAAAAATTAAATGGATATAAGGAAAGAAGATTTTTTTTGGTTTTTTGAGTTTTTTAAGCAACATATTTTTTTAACGGACAAAACGAGATCGAATAACTTAAACCTAATAATCAACAAGCTTCACGGTAGCTCTCTAAAATTTTTACTTTTTAGAGGTGAGCCGTATATAGCAAGTGACACAAAAGGCAAGTTTTTAAATCTTTTATTCGAGTTGGGAACTTATTATGGACAATACCTCAATTGAAGGTATTATTTGTTGGTTTTCTTTTACCAACTTTTTTTTTATTATTATTTTTTTTATATATTTTTTATATGATGATTGAACTTATAAAAGAAAAGAAAATATTTTTTACTTACTTTTTTTTATATATTTTTTTATATTTTTCTTTTTATTTTTATTTTTTTTTATATATTTTTTTTTTATAAAGAAAATAACTTCACAAGGAAGGGTCTTCCAGGCTCGAACACAAACAAACCCGTAAAAATCGCTACACCTCTCCCCGGCAGCGGCGCCAAAAACTGATTCGATATAAATATATATAAAATATATATTATCAAATAAGTAATAGTATAGAGAGTATCCCGTTAGATAAGAAAATCACTTTCGAAAAAATAATAGTCTATCTTCCGAGTGTCGTTTCCACGGCGAGAGATGAATTGAAATTCACGAGAATGTTTCGTTTGATGCTTGAATGACAAATATGTTGGTTTTGGTTTTAAACTAAAAATATAATATAAAAATTATAATAAAGCTAAAATAATACTAAAACGGGCATGCTCGCTAAATAACAATAAACGACAATGACAATAAATTAAATAACAATAAAGTAAACAACAATCAACGAGCAAATAATAAAGAGCATAACCACAAGTCTACGATTAAATAGGGCAATAATAACACTAACTAAGCATAACAATTATAGCATAAACGAATAAAGCAACAAATGAACATACTAACTAAGCATGGCAAACTAAATGAAGAAGATTGCGTGCTCATGCACCAGAAGTAAAACAGAGAAATTTGGTATTTCAAAATTTTTAGTATTTCTTTGTGAATCTTTATTATCATCATTTTTATTTTTATGTTTAATATATATATAAAAGAAAATAAAAAATAAAATAGAAATGGAAAATATTTTTTTGGATTTTTATTTAGAAAATAGAATAAAATAAAATAAAATTATTTTTTTTGGTATATATATAATTTTAAAATTTTTATATAAAAGAAAATAAAATAGAAACGGATTATATATATATATATTATATTATTTATTTATTTTTTGATTTTTAATAAGTACGAAATTAAACTTTCAAAAGAGAAAGGATCTTCAGAGCATTCACTTCGAAACAAAACGTGAAAATCGTACAACTCTCCCCGGCAACGGTGCCAAAAACTGATTCTCAATAATGGTAAGAGCGAGTCGGTAATAATATTCCCGTTAGAATCAAGAATTGCTTGAGGACAAACAATGATCAATCTTTCGAGTGTCGTAATCCCAACGAGAATTGAATAAAAAACCACGTTTATGTTTGAAATTTAAATGCTTGATTATCTTTTAATTTTGGTTTTTGATTTTAACTAAATATAAAATAATACTAAACTAGATATAAACTAATTAAAGATGCTAAAAATATACTAATCAATTAAACTACAAATGTTATGCTAAAAAGATCTAAAAGAGATATAAGACAAACATGCTTACTAAGTGACGTGAAAAGTTCCTTAAGTGTAAATTAAGGATTTATTTAACGAATTAACTTCCTTAGAAATATAATTATCTCACAACATTGGTTTATTTTGACAAAAATATCTTAAAAAGATATTAATTATTA
This sequence comes from Tanacetum coccineum, assembly GCA_026074375.1. Taxonomy (NCBI): domain Eukaryota; kingdom Viridiplantae; phylum Streptophyta; class Magnoliopsida; order Asterales; family Asteraceae; genus Tanacetum; species Tanacetum coccineum. The sequence goes on from BQNB010012652.1 coordinate 11,517, forward strand.
GATGTGTTGTTTGACTATTTTTCCGGATTTTGCCCTTTAAACCATTCAAACTACAAATCTAAATAAACGAAAATTATTAATCAACAAATCCTTTAATTTCACACTTAATTCTCTAATCGCCACTCACTTAACAAGCATATAAAAAAGATTACTCGCTAATGATCATAACTACACTACGAGCAATAAATAAAGCAACATTAACAATGACTAAGCTAAACATGACAATAAGCATAAACATAAATAAATAAAGAGATTGGGAAAAGATGAAACCTGGAGTTAGCTCGGCATGACTCGGAGATAACGACGACTCCATAACCATGAAACTAATAAAAATCAAGAACTTTTTCTAAATATAAAACGCAACTATTTCCTATAAAAATCTGAGATACAAATATTAAATATTGTTTAACAATGTTGATTTTTGTTTCATCTAAATGAACCCACGAATTGAAATGCAAATGGATACAGTTATGGATTTTTTTAGAGATAACGTAAATAAGATGTTGATAAAAAGAGAGTTAAAATAGAGATTAAGCGGGTAAGAAGTAATTAACTAAAACATTAAAATTAAAGCTTAAAATTAATAGAAATTAAACATAAAATAATAATGATTAAAACCTAACTTGAACAAAGTTTTATTGCAAACTTTTAAGATTAAGCTACATGATTTAAATGTATAAACTGAATATAAAAACATAGAAATAAAGAAAGAACAGAAAACGAATTACGGCGTCCACTTGATCTGCTACATCCTCAATTGTTGTTGTTACCCCAATTCCCCAGAAATAAAAAAAATATATATATATCTATTTCAAAAATGATAGATGCAAAAGATATATGTAAAAAAAGTACATATCTCCACTGCTGCGTTTTTTTACTTATAGCAGAATGCTAGGGCAAGTTAATTAACTTGGGCTTTTTTTTTGATGGGCCAAATTTCTTGTGTTATAGCATTGGGCTGGGATTTTCAACAAGTTGTTTGTCATGGGCTTTTAATAAGTATGGGTCGGTCCGACCCATATAAATGGTGTCGGGCTGGCCCAATAAAATATGAAGGCACCGTCGAACTCGTAATCTCGTGCTCTTTTCATTCCTGTGCTCGGTTTTGTCCGCTTTGCCTATTTTTGTCCATTTCTTTAATATCCATACCTGCACATACACAAACACAAAAACAACATATATTTGCAATTTTTATTATGTTTTTGGTCTTTTGAGTTCGTTTTTCATGGTAAAAGATATGTATAAAATAGCGAACACCAGTTACCTTTCGTGGTGATGATAATGCCCCATGGTTTGCCGATTTTGCAAACTACCATGCGAGGAATTTTGTGATCAAAGGAATGTCGTCTCAGCAGAAAAGAAAGTTTTTCAAAGACGTCAAACACTACTTTTGGGACGACCCCTTTCTATTCAAGATCTGTGCTGACCAGGTAATTAGGCGTTGTGTTTCGGGGCAAGAAGCTTTTGACATTCTCAAAGCTTGCCACAGTGGACCCACCGGGGGACACTACGGTGCCAATTACACCGCTAAAAAGATCTTCGATTCAGGTTTCTATTGGCCCACGATCTACAAGGATGCCCACGACTTTGTCACCCGATGTGACATTGTGTCAACTGTCAAGGCCAAATTTTCGCAACGTGATGAGATGCCACAAAACTCTATCCAAGTTTGCAAAATCTTTGACATGTGGGGCATTGATTTTATGGGGCCATTCCCGTCTTCAAGAGGGAACAAATATATACTCAATGGCCCGTTGATTATTTATCAATAATGGTTAAAGCAAAAGTGCTCCCCTACCAAGGATGCCCGAGTTGTCTGCAACATTTTCTTAAATCTCTCTTCGCCAGAATTCGGTGCCCCATCTTGCAATCATGAAGTGATCGCGGAACCCATTTTTTTGCAAAGACCAATTTGCAAAGGTCATGCTTAAATAATACGGAGTCACTCACGTCTCTCCACCGCGTAATCATCCACAAACAATGGAACATAAGTTGAGGGTTCTATCGTGGATTAAAACGAATTCTTGAAAGGACCGACGGCGAAAAACGTGCCTCCTTGGACGGATAAATTAGATGAAACGCACTTGGGCTTTTCCGCACGGCTTACAAAAAATACCAGTCGGGTTACTCCATACAAGTTTATGTGTAGCGGAAGGCATGTCATATCTTCCATTGAGCTCGAGACACAAAGCTTACTAGGCCCTTAGCATACAAATTTGATATCAGAAACCGCGGGTTAACACAGGAAAGTTCCGCTCAACGAACTTAATGAACTTCGGATCATAGCCTACGAGAATTTCTGTTAATTTTACAAGGAGAAAACAAAGAGAATCCATGAACTCCAAGAATAGAAACCGCGTTTCAACGTCGGTGATCGAGTACCCCCTCTTAACTCTAGATTGAAGATTTTCTCAGGCATACTTTAATACCGCTGAGTGACCATTCACTGGAACCCAAGTGTTTCCCATTGGCACAGTCGAGTATTACCCAAAACTAATAGTTAGAACCTATCCGGGCCAAATTTCAAAGTGAATGGTCATATCGTTTAAAAGCACTACTTTGGAGGGACGTACCAACAAATTGTAGTCCCATATCTCCAACAATTCCGCATGAGCCAATAATCGGGACAGGTCAAGCATAGCGACCTTAAACCAAGCGCTTCGTGAGCACCCCATGCCTTATTCCTATTATTTGGGTAAAAAATGAATAAGTGGTTTTTCTTTTGTGTGGAAGGCTCCCTCATCCATGTACCTGTTTTCGTGTTTGTTTTGTTTAAATTATCCAGGATTGCCTCCGGATTATGAAGACTCTCGGCTCTCAGTTATTTGCCGTTCATATCACAAGAGTTATCACATCCTCAGCTTCATTTTGTGAATCCCAATACACCTAATCTAATCGACTAACGTTTTATCTTTTGGCACACTTAATAAACGGCCTTAGATTTACGTAGGTACCCCTTTGAAACATCGAGGACGATGTTTAGTTCTAGTATGGGGGGGATCTTCGATTTGATTTTGCCTGCAGCCGTTGTTATCATGTAATCCCGTTTTTACCACCAAATTTTTACAAAAATACCAAAAAAATGAAAAATTTTAAAAATTTTCAAAATAAAATAAAATAAGTGTTTTGTCACAAGTTTAGACTTCTAATTGTTGAATGAGAATAATTGTTTAACTCGATCGGTGGCGGTTGAGCCCTAGCTAGTTCCTCAATTTATGGGGGGGCTACGCTATTCACGAAGTTATTGCTTCGAATTTTAATAAGATAAGAACAAGACGTGATAGAGTTTAAATTAATAATCTATTGTGCTGAGCAAGGAATCATCTAAATAACTTATATGAGTAACTTGTGGCTTTTTCTCCCATTACTGTCTAATCACCTAATCTACGTGCTCTTTTCATTTCAATAATCCACCTAATCATACGTGCTCAATTCAATTCAACTAAGTCAATCGATGTTTTTAGAAAAAGCTTCAAATTTGTAACTTGATTCTTTAAAGCGAGATTTTTCTGTTCTTAATAATTCGAAAGTTAAAATGCCAAAGAAGCATGAATGAAATATGAATGCAAAAATGCATGAATATTAAAATTATGCCAATGAAGCATACATTTGAGTATATGGAGCAAGTAAAAGATGTGTCGTGATATCCCACTCCGCTAACCACGAGGTGGGGGTTCAAACTAAGACATCTTTACTTCTAGGGATTTGGTGTGTTGTGATATCTCACCAGGAAGCGAGGTCTAGGTGAGGGTTCAAACTAAGACACCTATCCTTAGCCATATTAGGAAGAAGGTGTTGATGTGATTTCCCACTACGCTAGCAACGGGGTGGGTTTTCAAACTAAGAACACCGGTCGTTGGTTGTGATATCCTACTAGGGAGCGAGGCCTAGGTAGGTGTTCAAACTAAGCAACGCATTCCTAGCTTTAAGAACTTATGATTATGATGATGAAGATGTTGCAAAAAGTTCTACAGTTAAATTTTCGTTCTTTAAAATCAAGTTACAAGGTCCTAATAAGTTGTTGCTTTGAGTCATGATTCATCTTGAATTACGACTATGGAAATAAGTTGATCTATGGTTGAGTTGAAATGAGTACACACATTTAAATCATATATCCATGTTGGGAGTTAAAAGTTCACAAGTCATAAGTATGAGTGCTTAACATTTAGACTTATATTGACAAATGATCTTGTTTAATTGCTTGGTTTGGATCTAGTGAAAAATCGGGGACGATGAATTTATCCGTCAGGACATCCGTAGATTATTCTATGGACGCTTCTCATTCTATGATCCCAGTGTTTATAAAATAAAGGAAGTCAAACAGGCAGTCAAGAAAAGAAAAAGGAAAATCCAAAAATATTAGGGATAGTTAGTGTACATATAAAAAATGGTGAAAACGGGACTTGTCGAAGCTATTGATTCTTTAGTTCCCCTTGACGAACACTTTGCTACTTTTCGAGGTAATTAGTCGAGGGGGTTCGAGATTCTTAGTTTTCTTGAGTGTTTACTTCATAACATTGCGTGAGGACACGGCAATACCTTAGTATGGGGGATTTTGGTATGTGCTTAATTACACATACCATTTTCCATTAAAAACGGACTTAAATGACTAAAAACGTACCAAAAATACATTGTATTTGTATGTTTGCATTTGTGTTGTGCAGGAAACGGATATTCAAGAGCAGGACCAAAAAGAAAGCCAAAAACAAACAAAACCAAGCAAGGGATGGAAAAGACCAAGTCAAGTCAAAGTCTAAAGTCAACCACATGAAGAAAATACAACTTGGGGGACTAAAATTGCCAAACCCCAAGTTGTATTGCAAAAGATAAAAAGACAAGGGTCAAAATTGCAAACCGGGCAAAGATTGCATTGAAGTTATATAACTTGAGGGGACAAAGCTGCCAACTTACCATAAAGCCATCTTTCCCGCCCCAACAAAACCCAGTTACAACTTGGATGTCGTCCCATACTTCTACCCTGCAAAACCACTCAACACCCTAGAAAAATCATTTCAACCACTCCTCTATCCCCCCTAGCTGTATAAATGCCATGGTGGCAATCCCTCACCATTCCCAAGTATTTTCGATGGCTGTGATTGACTCCAAAGAAGCACAAAAGAAATTGAAGGCTGGGATTTGTTTTAAAATCTCCTCACACAACAAGCACACTTTGTTTTTGTCTCTACAAAGAAACACAGAAGAGAGAGGAGATAGAAGTGGAAGAAAAGAAGACTTCGGCTATAAATAAGAGCCTTTTGTAAGCCTTGTGGGGAGTAACTAGTTAATTTTAGAATATCTTAAGTTTAATTTTCAGTTTTTAAAGTCATTTACAGCTTTTACTTTCAGCTTTGTAACACTTTCAAGTTTTAATGCAAATGTGAGTTTTTAAGTCAATTTACAATTCCAAGTGCTAAGTTTCTTAATTGTGTTGTTGTGTGTTCAAAAAGCTCTCAATACAGCTTAAAAAGCTCTCAATACAGCTTGTTTATAAGCTGCTTTAATTAAGTAAATTTAAAAAGTTAAGTAGTTAAGAGAAAATCACAAAAAAATCACTCTCAAATACACCACAGCTTATTTTATAGATGATAAGCCAGTTTTGGATGGGCTTATGGACACTACTAGCTTGTTTTATGCAAGCTAGAGCTTGTAGATTCATTGTTTGACCCTGTTTTGAGCAAGGGTGTTGTAAGTCTCTCTTTTTCTTGTTTTTCTTATTTACTGTAGAACTGCTCACTAGTGCTTATTTGTTACTTATGTTTACTTATTTGTGCTTTATCAGTATGTTTAGTGCTTATCTTGCTTAGTTGTTAGTTTAAAAATAGTTTGTATCACTTTCTTAGTTAGTACTGTTAGTTCATTTGATAAAACTGTTAGTTATGAGTTAATACTGTTAGACTAATTTCAGCTTATTTATTAAGGGTCTTATTTTTTTATTGAAATCTGCTTTAGAAAATGTTCATTTTGTTATTTTTCCCTCTTTTTCTTTTTTTTTCTTCTTGTGTAGGAGATGTCTATAGACACAGCATTTGCATGGTCATGTCTAGTAGTTTGTTTTGGTCAATGTGTATAGTCTTTGTGTGGATATGTGTCAGAAGATCGAGTTACTGCAGATTAGTGTGATTAATATGTAACCTCTTCCGGTGCTAATTGTGAGTATCTGAACCGGTAAGTGACATATATGAGGGTAGATACCATAGCTTTTGACTGTTGATCTAGGTTACGATTAGAATGCTGACAGAGTATTTAGAACGTATGTTGTTAGTGTCTTGCGCGTCTACGCTCGTGTGGCTGTGTGTACTGTGGTCAGTCGTTAGCTCTTCGGATCTCGCGTCGGGTTAACTCTAGAAAGATAGAAAAAAAGCTAACCACCATCTCGGTACATATACGTCACACAGAGAGTAGCGAACGGTATTATTCTGGTTAGTACTGGTGTTTCATTTTAGCTTATCAGGCTTTTATTTCTGCTTATTTAAGTCTTCCTTAGCTTTTTAGAGTTGAATTTAAACATTTTCCTGTACTGTCTTTTAGGAGTAGCTTATTAAGCCTTATTCGCTCTTTCTCAAAGCAATTTTAGTAGTTGATCAGATTGTAGTTTTTAGCTTATTTGCCATTCTAGTTTATTCTAGTTGCTTATTTTTATGTCTGAGTGCTTATTAGGGTTAGTTTAAATATCTGATTTAGCTCTATTTTTTGTCGTCATTGTGTTTTGTTAAAGCTAGCCAGTACCTAAACCTTAATGCATCCAGTAATATCTTAAAGCTCATTGCTTGTACTAACTTCCAAGTTAGTACTGTTAGTTAATACTGTTGTTAGTACTGCTGAGTTTTTCTTGCTCAATTTAGCTTAATTGCTTTTTGAATTTGCTTATTTAGAGTTAGCTTAGCTTATTTGATTTGTCTTAAGTTTATTTGAGCTCATTTGTGTCTTAGAGTAACAGTTTTAAGTGTTTTTACCATTCCTAGCCTTTAAGCCTGCTCTAGCTTATTTTCCTTGCTTCTCTTCTCGTGAATCTGCTTATTAGTGTTAGTGCCCAATCATTCCTTGTCATATTCAAACATCAATTTCCAATTCGTCTTTCGATTTTCCATCATTTTCAAGCCTCGTTGGGAAATAATCGAACCGCGAGAACCCTTACTGTTCCGGTTTTATTGGTCTCGGGATTTCACGCATCTAAATCGTATACTATTAAATAAGCTATTCGCGAACTTATCCAATAAGCTACACCGTAGCTTTACGCCTTGGTCTTTTGTATTTATGTTGGGCCTTGACCCGTTAAGTTCAAACAAGTAGTTTTACTTATCCATTTAATCCGATAAGCAAAACATTAAATAATAAATACGCGACTTAATAATAAGCTATTAATAAGCTCACAATAAGCCAAGTATAATAAGCCGAACCACATAAGCTTAATAATAAGCTCATGGTGTTGGGTCTTGTATGTGGGACGCGGCTATGAGCCCTAATAAAGTATATTCGAGCTTATTTATTAAGCCGAGTAAGTTTATCGTTTGTCCTTTCCAAATAAGCTAATAAAATATAAGTCAAATCAAAATAAGCTAAACAAATATTTCTTCTTTCTTTTCTAGTTTGGCCGAACCATATATAAGCCCTAATAAGCTCGAAATAATCAAATAAGCTTTCAAATAAGCTCATAAATATAAGCTGAATATAATAAGCTCAAAAGTACAAATATTATTACATGAAAATAACCATGATCACAAAACTAAGATTTCCTTATATTTCTTTACATATATTTCGAACCATAAGTACACCCTTTTAGGGTTTATGTAGTTTTAAAATCTTGTTTTTCACAAAATAAGTTGTACAACTAGCATGTATGCATCATGGGAATTATGAAAGTACAAGTTATTTAAGAATTTGAAGACTTACAAAGTTAGAAGGTTTTTAGAAGGAAGAATGAGATTAGAACAACCCAAATGTTGTTTAATTAATACCCCGGATGATACAAATGATCAAACCTTCAATGAATCTTCAAGTGTTTTTGATCAAAGATGAAAAATTATGAAAGTGTGTGTATGTCTTGGGTGGTTCGAACAAAAGAAGGCAAAAAGAAGAGAGAAAACCAAATTTTTAGTGTGTGTGTGTTATGAATGAGGTAATGGAAGTATAGTGGGTTAAATAATACAAGTTTACTTCACACACTAAATATGTGTGTATGTGTTTCGTGTCAAGAGACAAGAAGGAGGAGGGGACCAATTTGATCCTCCAATCAAATTCAAGTTATAACAAATCATGTGATCAAGGCTTATCTTATTGATTTTGAATTCAAACTTGCTCATCAAAGGTGGAAAGGGTGTTTGTTTGGGCCGAACAAGACAAGGGGAGGGGAGACCAACTAATTTTCTTCATTTTATTTTGCTAGTGCTTCCCACTTGATTTAATTTCCAAGTCTTGCATGCATAAGCTTATGTTATAAGTAAACCACGATTTACGCAAGTAACGAAACGAATAATGGTATCACCGAAAATTATGAAATTTTAAATATTGCCATAAATTGTAAAAACGTGGCTATTGCCAAAATACTACAACGTTAGGCATCCCGGTTCGCTCCCAGAGACGATTCTCAGATAAAAGCGGGAATACTTCCCGGTTACACGTAAATATTAAACAAAACCTCAAAAATTCAAATTGCTTAACGGAAACGGCTAAATTATTGAACAAAAATTATCGGGGTGTCACACTACTCCACTCCCCGTGTATCCTACTCGAGATTTCACTATGTCAACAAGCTCCCTTTAGGCGGAGAAAACCGTTTACACGTCGCTTACGTTATTTTCCGACACTAAGCTAAATGTCGAGTCCTAATCTTAGCTAGAACCAATCTACCACTTCACAAGATATACACACTCACAAGATCTACACTATCGGATCTACACAATATCCGAATCACACAAATACATAAGATAAATACAATAGAGTTTTGGTACTTAGAAGAAAGGAGGATAAATCACGAATTAACACTTCGTTTCTTGACTAATACGAGTGTCATCTCTTGCACTAGCATGAGAGTTGAAGAGATGAGAAGAAAGAATTAGATCACTTGAAACAAGATCTAAGTATGTTAGTGATCAAGAGTTTTAGTGAGAGAAAGAAGGTTTAGAGAGAGAAAGAAAAGACTAAAAAATTTCGTGCAAAGAGGAATGTTTTTCTGCTGGGAATGGAGCAGTATTTATAGGCAGGGAATCCCAACGGCTCTCTGGGGGCGGTCCTGGCGGTCCCTTATATATAAGGGGGCCGCCAGGCCTATAAGGGGGCCGCCGCCTAGACTCCGCTCCCTTTTTTGTCTTTTTGTGGGGAAGGTTGTATCTATTGAAGTAAGACTTCCGTTTTAGGGGAAATATTTGAATTTCAAATATTTAATTTTTAATAAAACTTTTAATTTTAAATAGAAAATATAATATTTTGTAAATGTATTTTTGAGAAAATACTTTTGTAGAATTAAAAGTGAGGATTAAGAGAAAAATATTTTCTTGATCACTAATCATGCTTAATTATTTTGTTTGTCCATACCTTAAGTGATCACTAATCTTAGAAATGAAATTTTACATTTAATAATTTGTAAACGTTTATTTTTATTGTAAACGTTTTTACATTTTGTTATTATCAAAACGTTGAGAGGTCGAAAAATATAAATAACGTTTTTAGACATTATTTGTATTAACAATCTCCCCCTTTTTGATGATGACAAAATATAAACTCATTTTAAATAAAATTAAAGATGTCAAATTATTAAATGAGTTATGTTCCATTTCTCCCCCTTTTTGTCGAATTCAAAAAGAATGATCGTCGAGTTGTTGAAGGAAGAAAGAAATCGACGATATCAAGACTCCCCCTTGATGTATGCTCCCCCTTGTTCGGGGCACCAAGGGATCGATCTTACAAAAATTGTTTTGCTACAAAACAAAGTTAGAAGTACAAGTGCAAGACAAATATCTTTTTAAGTTGACACATAATATATATAAATTATCAAAAGAAGAGTTTCATTCCACCAACAAGAAACTCATACATTAGCACATTCAATTAATACATTCATGCAAGATAAAACTAGAACTAATACAAGATAAAGAGAAACAATACTACATAAGTCTTAAATGATTTATGATTAATAGAGAATGACTTTTTAAGCAAAAGGTTTGGGGTTTCACGTTTATGAAAACATTTAGATATTTTAAGGTGGATGTGGAAAGTGTGAAGTGATTGCGGTAGTAAGAAGATATTCAAGATGAGCAAACATGATATTCATCTCACCTCTTAGGGTGAAGAAAAGGTTTCGGTTGTGAGAACAACAAATGCAAGTTGACCCATGATAGTCATGATAGTTATAGAAAAGAGGATGACCCATGATAGGTGGTTGAGGTTGTGGTTGAGATGGTGGTGATGGAGTGTCATGAATGTGATCAAGAGGAGTGATTAGGGATAAAGAAAGTGTGATATCCAAAGAAGGATGGCTTTGAAGTGGTTGAGGATTTAGAGGTCTAGAAGGAACATCCGAAATATTGTCAAGCAAGGGGTTCAAGTGATGAGGAGAAGTTGGTTCATGTGAAGATGGTGGTGAAATTTAAAGTTTTGAGTGAAAGGAAGAAGATGTGTTTTCTTGACTTGATGATGTTTGATTAATGGATGTGGTTTTTGATGGTGCGTTTGGAGGAGTTGGAGATGAGGAGGTTGTTGTAGGAGAAGGTATGGTAGTGATATCTTCATCATTAGATTAGTTGATAAATAATTGTCTAGGAGGAATTATATTGAGTTTGATTTTCTTGGAAGGATCAGATAAGGAAGCATTGGTGGAATTCATGGTAGAATGAGGTGATAAAGATGATGATAGAAGAGAGTTCATGATTTAAGGTGGAAGAAATGGATTGAAGAAGTAAGGCATGTGGTTTGAAGATTTAGATTCCAAAAGGTGTTTGTCAAAATGCAAAAATTATAGTTGTGTCTAGATGGGATAGTGGTCAACTACACATTAATCCAGAAAATCTGAATCATGTATTCTGATTGAAAAAAGCACTTTATGGATTGAAACAAGCTCTGCGCGCATGGTACGACCTACTCTTCAAATTCCTCCTTAGACCAGAACGAAATTTGTCAAAGGTGTAGTCGAACGACGTTCTGTTTACTTGATATAGGAAGGAGAATGGTCTTCATTAACTGGTATAAATCTATGTTGACGACATAATTTTTGCTTCCACTAATCTAATATTTTGTGATAAATTTGCAAAATTAATTAGCAAACATTCTAAGATGTCAATGATGGGACAAATATCATTTTTTCTAAGACTTCAAATTTCACAAAGTCCCAGAGGCATCTTCATTAAACAATCTAAATTTGCTCTTTATTATGTTCAAAAACGTAAAGGGTTTTGATAAATGTGATGATGTTGTCCTATCCTTTATGTTAGGTAGACAAGTACAAAAACTGGTGTGGAATCCAAACTAGGACTCTCAAGTTAACACCTACTCGTTATCAAGGAATGGTCGGATCCCTAATATATGTACCTCACAGCCAGTCGCCCTGACCTAGTGTTTGTCGTCTGCATGTGTGCTTGGTACCAGGCAAAGCCTACCGAAAATCACTTAACTGCGGTTAAACGGGTCTTTCAGTACCTAAAAAGAACCATTAATATGGGTCTATGGTATCGGGGGACAACTGGTTTTAATCATATACAGGCTTTTGCAGCTGCTGACATGCAGGTTGCAAAGCATTCCAAGGAAAAGTACATCGGTTAGTGCACAATTTTCTAGGAGAAAAACTTGTAAGCTGGCCGTCTAAGAAGCAAAAGTGTACTGCAATATCGACAACTAAAGCTGAATATATCTCCATGTCCGGTTGATGTGCTTAAATCATATGGATGCGGTCTCAGTTAACTGACTACATATTTGATTACAACAAGATTCCTTTGTACTCGGACCCCCAGAGCGCCATTGCCTTATCTTGCAACACTGTGCAACACTCCAGGACGAAACACATCGCTGTTCGCTACCACTTTATCAAAGAGAAAGTTGAAAACGAAGGTCATTAAGCTATACTTTGTTAAGACCGATTATCAACTGGCGGATATCATCACTAAAGCACTCACCAGATAACGCTTAGAATTTATGTCACCCCTCGGTGTATGCAAAGCATCACACCGGAAGGAGCGTAACAGCTATGCAGAGTTCAGACGAAGATGTAACACGTTTAACTACTTTTTATGTATCACTTGTAATAATAAGTATAATTTAGTCAATAGAATCAAAAACGGACAAACAGATTTTCATTTATTAAAAAATTTCAAAAACATATACAAAAATTATTAAATTGTTCATAAACAAATATAAAAATCAAAAAATTTCTAAAGCCATACAAATCTTCTCGGCCACGTCTTTCATGAATCGATAATATCTACGAAATTAGAAATGTCATTACAATAATGACACGTTCTGTAGTTAAAGTTCGCCTGGAAAGTTTTAACATGTTATCTCAAAATTTTCTTATGCTTGTTATTAAATATCGATAACAAACCCGGTCCCTTAAAAATGGCACCATGATACACTTCAGTGCAGTTATCTTAACAATGATAAAGAGATGTCCTTTTGGTCTTAAGTTTAAGAGATTCAAAATCGTTCCAAGTTTTGTATCTCATAGTAATATGACTTGGGTAATTTGCTCTCAACTCGCGCTTTTTAAAAAGGAGGAATTGTACGACAATAAAGTTGTTTTTCCTGTCTCCTAAATAGAATAATTTTCTTTATCTCGAGCGCAATTGTGACTCCCACATGTGTTTTATTATATCATGCTCGAGTTAAAATTTTTTTCATTAAAAAATTGCTTGAATTAAAAATCAGAATCAGTTTTGTCATTTTAATGGAAACATATTTTCAAGAATTTTCGAAAAACGCTCGAACAAATCAAGAAATCTTTAAATAGACTCGGTCTTTTGTGCTGTGGGGGAGAACGAGCTTTTATATGAAAAAATTTCAAAAATGTTCAAAAATAATTCATCAGTATTGGGAAAAACGATCCAGAAATTTTGAACGCTCAAACAAATTCTACAGCTCTTTAAATAGAATACGGGTATTTGTTTGAGGGAGAGAAATTAATTTTTAACCAAGAGATTTTGAACGCTCAAACAAATTTTACAGCTCTTTAAATAGAAAACGGGTATTTGTTTGAGGGGGAGAAATTATTTTTAGAAAATTAATTTTTTCAAAAATAATTGTGAAAATAATTTTGGAAATGTGTTTAACATAATTAATTGGTAATCGTATGCAGGGGGAAGTTATCGAGGATTAAACTCTTGGGACTATGTTTGCTCATAATAGGTTTTAAAACTTAAGGTATTTAGTGTAAACTATAAGTGTTATATATCTTTGGACCTAAAATGTTAACTAGTTTTTATATTTAAGGTGTTATTAATGGTTAATTTAGGGTCATTGATTAAACCTTAGGCTTAGTTTAAATGAGTTTAAAAACTCTAGGGACTAATACTGCTAAAATTCGATTACCCTCCCTTTTTAATACTCCCAACCGATCCATATTACACACACAACACATTTTTACCAAAAAAAATTCTCATCCCTCTTTCTTTCTCTCTTGTGGATCGGCTAGACACCAAGAAAACCAAAGAAACCATTTTTGATCAAAGGTAAAACATGAAAGTCATTTGTAATCATCTTCTAATCACTCTTATAACAAGAATTGTTTCATCTCATCACTAAATTTAAAAAATCAAAGTTTCTTGATTTAGGGTTCATAAAAATTGAAAGTGCTTAGATTTTAGTTTTTCTTGAGGGTTTATGTAGATAATGATTTAACATGACTAGTGTTAACTCGAATTTAAGTGAATCATTGTTAAGATTGATCAAAAAGGGTTGTTTTGTGCGTGTTTAGCAACTGAACCACCTAAATGGTGTGTTTGTTTTAATTGTTTGAATGTAATTTGTTGTTTTGTTAGCTTAATATCATTAACCTTGCTAGTTGGTTACAAAAAGGTTCAATCTTTAAGACTTAAACACAAAGACTAGAGATTTTTTGAAGGTGAAGACAAAGTGTTTGATGAAATGTTTGTGAAGACTTTGGTGAAATGGGAAGACTCAAGACTTATAGGACCATAACGTTGATGACTTGAGCCAAAAACTGAGCCAAAATGAGGCCAAGATCATGGATTCGATTGATAACCCGTGCCACAACCGACCCAACATGGATCGGTCAGCCTAGCCCAACCAAACCACCTAGGTCGGTCGGTCAAGACTAGCCGACCCATGTTGGTCGATCATCAAGGTTCAATCGAACCTCGTTTCGGTCGGTTACCTTGGTTCATTTACACCTTCGTGTTTCGTTAGACATTGGTCCGATTCTAAGCCCACCAAAAGCCCATTATTTGAAGCCCAAAATTGTCTTGGTCCATTTAAAGCCCAATAAGGCTTTTTAGCCCGTTTCAAGCCCATTATCATTTTGCCCGATTTTAAGCCCACCGTTTAATATTATTTTACCCGGTTTAAAGGCACATTGGACCGAGACTAAGATTGACTTTTTGTTTGCCACTCGTTCTGTTTTTGACCAAAACGATATAAATTTGTCAACATACTTTTTTTCATATAAAACACTAAAGATTCGAAATTTCAAATATCAAAATAAAAGGTTTTAAAATAATTCAAAAAATTTACAAATTTTACAAGTGTTTTAAAAATTAATAATTTTTAAAAAAAATTATCAAAGTTTTAAAATTCATGAAAGTGAACGAATTATTTAATTGAGTATTAAAACGGATATATTTAATTGTGTAAATTTTATACGATATTATAATATCTCGTTAAAATGAATCTCAAAACCTTAAACTTAGATTATTATATCGTTGACTTAGTTTGACCATGTCTATGGATTTTGACCGTTGACTTTGACTGTGTCGTTGACCGTTGACCAAGTTTGACTTTCTTAATCCCGTGCTTATTAAGTTCTTTTGATATGAAATTCATTATGTGTTCACATATACGAATACTTGTTCTATCTGTTATCTGTGAAAATGTCAAAAATAGTTTAACAAATACTTTTATATCGAAAAATGTACCAGTAATCTATGATGTAGTGACCTGTCATCATAAGATATAAGAATATTTCGAAATAAACTATCTTTCTCATTAAATGTGTTATATTGGATATATCTCTCGTATAACTTTTCACCAAGTGCACTGGAGTATTATTTATAATACTCATGGTCGAATTCTGATTAACCCCACTAGTGAAGTGGATTACTATATTAGTACTTGTACTACGTGTGGTATTCCTGAGGCACTTAATCTCGTACGAGATATTTTCCAAAAATAATAGTAATGACGTGTCCAGATTTTATAAACTTTATTGCTACAGATTTTTACACATCATTATCTATTGATTTTCAAATATAACCCACAATGCGGGACTTTGCAAAATATATTTTCCAAGGACAAAGTTCTTTAGAGTCTACTTGAAAGAATTTTGACTAAGAGTTACTGATAAATCAAGATGTGATTTTAAGGGCTAGGTATCACCTAAAAGCTGAGATGTACAACCATTTTAGCAAAATCAGTGTATCTTCGGGGCTCAAGGTTATTTTACTAAAGGAAACTCATTCTCAATGCGAAACAATCGATTTCTGTAAAGTTTTCTTCCATTACCAATGGTGCCACATTTCTTTATAATTTGGTCACAGAGATTGTGAAAGCTTTTAAAGCCATCGATCAGATAAATTGACTATTCTCGTTCACTGTTTCTAATCTTTTTATCTCGTAGATATAGTATCCAGACTTAATGTCCTACGTCGAGCGATAAATCAATAAAAACAGAACGAGAGATTATAAAATCGTATGTGAAAAGCTAATGAGCATGCGTCTTGTGTCTAGCTTAAAGCATGTAATTAAGGCATATGAGAAAGGGAAAATGATTTAAGTTATGGACAAAAAAGATATGCCGTCGTACTAAACAGACAACGTGAATAAAAACAAAAATTGAAAATAGTGTATTTAAGTTTGTATTCATGTGAAACTAATCAAAGTTTGATATATTATATTCTTAGAAATTCTACATGTCAAGAAAACTTCTTCAAGACTCAAATTGTCTCTAAAGAACAGATGGTTCCACGTCCTAACAGACTTGTCATCAAGAAGAACAACTAGTGTGTCGCTTCAGATTCACATATCACTGATACCATGTTGAGATTTGTTGTTGAAATTCTAAGACACCACAAGCTATACAATTCGGTTTCACGACTAACTACAACCGTATCGTTCATTCTACCTAAACCCAGTATTTGGACAACACATTATCACAACAATAAAACAACCATACATTACTTTTGAACTAGACAATCACACTTTTACTCTCACACCTGGACTACTCAGAACTGTATTGCAGATGTCTCCACCTGATCCCAACAACACTTACATCCAACCTCCCTCAGAAATTCAAATTCTTGAATTCATTAAGACACTTGGTTATTTTCCTTTTTTTTTTTCCTTTTATTTTTTTTTTTTTTTCTTTTTTCGTTATGATGAAGATCGGAAATAAGTTGATTTCCTTTTTAAAATGGTCGCCACAAGACTTCATCAACAATGGAGAGCTATTATGAGTGTACTCAACAGATGTCTTACGGGAAAAGACTCAAGCTGGGACACAGTTATACTTCCAAAACTTCAGATATTATGGGGTATCATTCACTCTGCCAATTTAGATTTCGCATCATTAATTTGGGATGAATTCAAATGGAAAACAGTTGAAAGATCATCCAGGACCATCAAAGATGTCTAAGCTGTTGTACACCCGCTTCACCAAGCTTATCATTGACTACCTTCTTTCACTCAACAAGAGTATTCCTCGCAGATCAGACTTAAATTGCATAGTTTACAAGTGAGAATCCCATAGGCCATTATTGTTTAAACACTACTAACGGTGGACTAAAGTTTGGGAAATGGAAGTTCCATGCTATGACCAGTGATGATATCAAGAAGAAAGCAGGGTACAAGTATTATATGGCTAAGAAGGGGAAAGCGAGAAAGCTAAAAATGTTTATGAACTAGAAAGTGCAATACGTATCTCCAGGTCAAAAGTGGAGAGGGTAAAGGATTCATGTGTTATGGGGTTCAAGTAGCATATGTTCCCAACAAAACTAAAGAAAGTTGTTATGCAAGGGCCCGAAAAACAAGTTCTCGTATATCGCTGAATGAGAAGTAGTTGTAGGTGAACTTGCAAACTCCATCAGTATTCAAGAACCGCGCTTTAACAATGTCGAAGGAGTCAATCGACAATTAATAGACAAAATGACGAAGTTGTTGCAGATATGTACAATGAATGGGGACAGAAACTCAAAGGACCAGCAGTTGAAGATCCAACGGTTCAGTAATTATTAGACTTACGGAAAGGATCAAAAGCTAGCAGACTTGAGAGTTTAAGGCAAAAGAAGCAAACAGTTGAAGGAGAAGGATCGAGTGTTGCTCAAAACAAATACTATTCTGCTTCGATACTGATAGTGATGCAACACTACTCTTCCTGTTAAGACAAACCAGAAGGAAGTGACAAATGATAACTTATGTGCTGACGAATTCATATATGGAATTATACCGATATAATCAATATGGAGATGACACACCCTACCCGTGGATGCAAGGTATGGGAGGTTATGCATAACATGTCTACTGCAAAAACTAACCCATTTCTACCTATCTCATCGACGTTACAAGTTCCTCACTAGATTCATTCGGCCTTACTATAATGAAACTACTGCTATAATTGAATGAGGGGATTTTACTGAGTATCAGTTGTATCCTTACAGTGGTACATAACCATAGGGAAATCTCTGATGCTAACAAGCTATATATATGTGCATCCGAAATACAGCTTGGTACACATGTAGATGTTCTAGCAACAAAAACTTTAATGCACGAAATGTTCCCAGACGAGAATGCTCATTGTATACCATCTCTACCAGCAAATAAAATTCCCTATCCTACAACATATCCCTAACTAAGCTCACTTCAAGCCAAAGCAAAGAAGCTGATGCAAAATACGAAAAAGAATATGAGGAAGGTTCAAACTTCAAAAAGCAGTCGACAAAAATTTAGGGATTATGAATCAGACGCTTGAGTTCTTACAAAATTTCAATGTTTCTGAAGCATTTGAAAAAAGCATCCAAGCCAAAATTTCTGGCAGAGATAAAAAAGCTTCTACCTACTCATATCCCAAATGCCATTACAAATTATGTTAAGCCTCGCCTTAACACCTCTGTGCTCGAAGTTATGAAAACTAACCAAATCAATCTCTTCACTCAATCATCCACCCTCCACTGATGATCTCTCATAAATGGACTTAAAGTTAAAGCTGTTGAACCGAATTCACTTGAACAAGTCAAATGACACTCATATAATCATCCATCAATCTTTATGACACCTTTATGAATCCATCTTTCTTGATAGATGACTCGAGCTCAGTTGAAGAACCTTCCTTACACAAGAGGTCTCATGAAAAATAGGATCCCTCCTATATTCGTGAGGAGGTGAACAAGAAGAAATACATCAAAAGGATGTCTGGCGAACCTTACTTCCTAGATTCATCCAAGGACGAAATAAATCTCTCATGGTTATTGTACAGATGATACAACTGTCATGCAACCCTGGACCAGCAAATTTTCTTATCGCAAACATTACAAAACTCCAGAATGGTTTCCAAAGAAGTCGGGGTTAGCTAAAAGGAGAACGACATGGTTTGATTTATTCTTGAAATAACATTATTAAAGGATGAAGGTCATATTCTTGGCGGGACCATCAATCTGTCGCCATAGCAAATGAAGTTTAATGAATTGATCAGAAAGACATAGACTTAAACAATAGCAGATCTTTGAAAGTGCGCTGATATAGAATGTCTAAATGCTGCTCTGGATAACAATAATGTGGGTACTGAATACCACGTTTGTCAACTCTAAACAGTAGCAGATACTTATTGCAGAAAGCTCAGTGGAACAGTGTTGAAGGGATGTCTCTAAACGCAGATCATTTGAACCGTCACATTGTCGAAAAGTGTACAAACATCTCCACATCCGTATCTTCAACAACAACGACTACACTTTCCTTGTGGATCTAAAACACTGAAGAGAAGTACACTCTTCTATCATACATGCATTATGTTGCGAGATACTACACAAATCATCAGGTATTAAAGGAAGGATCCCTGAAGGATGGATTCAAAGTAAGTTCGTCGCTATCACTTTGACATCTTAATGGTTTACACCATCGGGGCAATGAGATAAAGATTTGATTTTCTTTATAATGTAGGAATGGCAGTGCCGTAAAACCGAAGGAAAGTCCTTTTACAGACTTATGGATTATCAAATCAGTTGTTCGTATAGATGTCAAGAAGAAATGGGGTTATGGTTTTCTAACATCAATTGTAGTCAGGATATCCGATGATAAAGAGTATGAATTCAGCTATGCAGATCTACCTAGACTCAGTGTGAACGATGTTGAAGGACTTGTACCCTTGCTCCAAGTCCAAGAATAAGCTCACCTTGCTCCATTTAGAATTATGAAAGACTTCATCAATGTCTTTTCTATGTTCTTCTTAAGAACTTGTGATTAAGAACCTTGGTAGAAAGATATTACAGCTTGAGTAGAAAGCTATCAAAGAACTATCAACCTCACCATAACACCACTCAAATGTTTTTCGAAAGGATTCGACCAAGGATACATTCTCGATGACTGCAATGCATAAGGGGGTCGTGTATCTTAACCAATACAACATATAATCCCTGATGTGCAGTTGTCATAGGACTTCTACACAAGAAGTTTTACAACTCCCTAGGCAGTGCACTAATTCGTTGTAGAGTGTATGGGTAAGAACTCGGTGGTGTTTATTCGTCACTCTCGAGGATAGGCTGAGAAGGCTTGTCACGGTCTAATAGAATTCTAGAGGTTGAGGGAAGAATCTTTTTGTATTTTTGGAAAGCAAGTAAATCATATAATTGAGAGAGTGGTTTGGTTTTAGCTATTAAACTAATAAAATCTAAAACTTAATGGTGGTAATGATTCAGATTAAAAGAATAATTGTGTCTATTTAATCATGTATTACTCCCTAGATTGCTTTCTCCTAGGATGTTGCCTTGTATGCATTGTGTTGATCTATGTAACTATTTCTCAAAAGCTTATGATGAATTACACGAGATCGTCGTTACTTAGTATGCCGCTTGAGCATCGCACAGCATTAGGTAGTATGAAGACTATAACACGGCCCCTAGGAGTTTACTAAGTGACTTGTAAATTACATTAAGATGGGGAACAACCATATTAGGGGGCAAGGTAGTATGAAGACTGTTATCCCGAATGGTTCATTTCTACACTCAATTCTGTTTCCCATGACATATCAACAACGATAGTGACTAGAAAGCTAGTTTTCTAAAGGCCTAACGTGAACATCCATCACAGAGGAAAAAACCACTAAGTTCTTTACATTTTAGTTTCCATACCAATCATTAATAAACACAATAATAGGTTTTGCAAAGCTGGTTATATAGATAAGCAAGAACATTAAATTCAAAACTACATATAGGACATATGAATGATTAATAATCCCTTATTGATTAAATCCATGATGGGGAGCGTTTACATAGGGTTTTTAGGCCCTAAAATCGTCTCCTACAGCTGCTAAACGAACCTAGGTTCGTACCCTCTTTTTATTCTAAAGTTACACACTGAAAACCCTAAATTCGGGTTTGTATATATAAGAAAATCGACGCGACGGCGTCGCGTTTTAGTCGTGACGCCGTCGTAAAATGAATCTTCTAGATTTGCGTTTGAGTCGGTGCGGGCTGACGCCGTCTTGAAATATGTGACGCCGTCACTGGATGAGTTGTGACGGCGTGTGTATGGATTGTGACGCCGTCTCCAGGTTGTGAGCACCAATCTTTAGCAGTCTTGGTGTTGGTTCGTTATCTCGTCTGTTTCTTCTCAAATGAGCCCAAGTCACTGTTAATCCATCCAAAGGTCATTTCCAAATGAGAAATACCTGATAAAGGATAACATTACAGTACATATTTTTCGGGCATAATCACCAGATTTTGGGGGTTATAGACCACAAAAAAGTGTTATTAAATGACACATCATCCATTCAATTTAAGCTATAGTGAAGTGAGAGTTCAATGTTGGAACTTATGAAGATTCAGGAAAAATTGGTTGGAATGAAGTCAGAAGAACAAGTTGGGTATGCGGCAACTAAAGGTTTGAAGGGGATGAGACTGGTGACATATGATCTCAAGAGTTCAAGAGAGTGCTGAAGATGAGTGACGAGTTACTCTGGAACACGAGTAGCTCAGGAGGCTTTGAGGATAGTATGGTTGATGGAAGAACCAAGATGTTAATCCGCTACTTTTTGTAAGGCTTTTGTAATCATCCCTTAGGGGGAGATTGTTAGAAACACTAAAAAGTGTTGATTACATAGCCATTTATCTAAGTTTAATAGAATAGGGATTAACTAGTGCAAATACGGAAGGACTTATATGTAATATGTAAAAACCTTAATTACTTCCTAGTCCCTCCTTCCTTCCTATAAAAGGAGGGCTATGAAAAGAGTTAAGCTTGGTGATTTCTCTTTCTTCTAATATAATATTTCTTTCTTTCTCTCTCTCCTATCCTCTCTCACCCACGCCTACTCTATCTCTCTTTAGGCCTCTATTTCTCTCTATATATTTCTAGTGTAGTACTTAGTATTTTGTATTAAAACAAAGGACATAAAGTGATTAGAGCACATGCTGTCGGGCTAAGCAACAAGAAGGTTTATGCTAGGAAGCTACCCCACTGCAACAGATATAAACTGCACCCCCACTGGACCATGCTCTGTGCAATGCAGTAACTGCAAGCGGGTTGGTCATCCGACTAAAGATTGTAAGGCCCCCTTTCCTGCAACCAAAACGAGACCCCCAATGGCAAAACAAATGACTTAGTCACCTATTATGAGTGTGGAAGTCTAGGACATTACAAGAGTGATTGCCAAAGTGAATAGAATCAGAACACAAAGTGATAAAGCACAGGGAAAGGAAAAGCTAGTGGAGGACCTCTATGTGCCGACATTTAACGTTAATACTTAGGGAGAGACCCATGTCTTACCTAACATAACCCAGTTTAGAACTATCTTAGACTCTACTTCCTATTTGCATTTGTACTTTCTTTTAAATTTCATTGTAAGTGTGGATGATTTAAATTTCCCTCTCAAACTAATGTATCGTGAAAATTTTGTCGAAATCCATCTCTTAATTATTTATTTATTTATGCAAGGCCACTCCCAAATCATTATATTTTCCTATAATATTTTTTTATTACAGTCATTCTTATAAACTTTTATACTAACATTTAAACTATGTTTCCTATTCGTACCTAAAAATCATTTCGTTATCACCCTGATCAACCTATTTATTTTCAGTTACGCTCAAACCATCCCTTTCTACCATTTTTTATAAAGGGCATTTAATTTTAAGAGTCCAAAACATAGTGAATATGTTCTTTCACCTTTTCAATGTTCTTTTCTCAAACTAACACAGCAAACTTGGCAAAAGAGCAACCTTTTTATATGAAATTGACCGCATCGTGTCCAGTGTGTAAGGTTGTGTAAGGTATGTGAGGAATTTTTATAATGTTTTGTATAGGGCAACTTTTACATGTCGGGACAACTGTACTTTGGGCAACTGGTTTTTTAGTAATTTTACCATTATTTTATGTTAAAATAGTACTGTGGGTTTTTAATTTTATTGTATTTCAACCCCAGAGATGAAGTAATCGTTTTTGCCCGTTTTTATGATTCTTATTTTTTTTGCCATCTTGTCAGGGGTGGTAGTTTGCAAATATTTAGTTATACAAATGTTGGTTAGTGGAGTTAGCCGTGCAAACTAATGGACGAAGATAATGCTCGTCACTTTAAATCATATTCATTCCTCTGCTCATTCCACATTTTCACCCAATTCAATCTCACCATTTTTATAAAAAGAAAAAGATGAACTCAAATCATTTTCTTTTGGAAGAACCCATTCGCATGGCTTCAATTCTTGAACCATCAAGATCCGTAAGAACTCATCATCATTTTATTTTAAATATATATATAAACATGTTTTTTTATATAATTGAATTTAATGGGTGATTGGTGTTTTTATTAGAGTTATTTTCCATCAATGACAAAGATTGTGGGGACACTTGGACCCAAGTCCAGATTCGTTGATGTTATTTCTAAATGTCTCATGGCTGGCATGTCTGGTATATTCTATTTCTTTTTATAAATTTTTGGCTAATGTTGTTTAAGATAATGTGGATCTGGTTATAATACGAGGTTCTTTCATATACTAAATAAATAAATGAGATCAATTTTATATTGCGTTTAGTTTTTATTTAAATACTGTTTAGGGGGTGTTTTTTTGCTTATATAGGTGGCTTATGGCTTATTTGGTTTTGGGCTTATGTTTCATAAGCTCGCTTTTTTGTAGCTTATTTTGAAACTTTTATATAATTTTATTATGTTATAATATAAAAAATGAACTTTTAATACCTTATACTATAGCGAAATGTTACCGAAAATAAACAACAAAAAAGCGAGCTTATGAAACATAAGCCCAAAACCAAATAAGCCATAAGCCACCTATATAAGAAAAAAAACACCCCCTAAACAGTATTTAAATAAAAACTAAACACAATATAAAATTGATCTCATTTATTTATTTAGTATATGAAAAGGAACCTAGTTTATAAACCAGATCCACATTATCTTTAATACATCATTAGCCAAAAATTTCTAAACTAAGAAATAGAATTTATTACCCAGACATGCCAGCGTTAGAGTCATTTGAAAATATCATCAACGGATCTGGACTTGGGTCCGAGTTGTCCCCACAATCTTTCGTCATTGCGGAAAAATAACTTAATAAAAACAACCAATCACCCATTAAATTCAATTATATAAAAAAACATGTTTTATATATATTTTTTTAAAATAAAATGATGATGAGTTCTTCGGAATCTTGATGGTTCAAGAATTGAAGCCATGCGAATGGGTTCTTCCAAAGCAATTAATTTGAGTTTATCTTTTTCTTTGTTATAAAAATGGTTAGATTGAAAATTGGCGTGAAACAATGTGGATATGTAGCAGAGGAATGAATATGATTTAAAGTTGGACGAGCAATATCTTCGTCACCATTAGTTTGCAACGGCTGACTCACATTAACCAACATTCTGTATAACTTAATATTGGCAAAACTACACCCACTGACTAGTTGGCAAAAAAAAATTAAGAATCTAAAAACGGGCAAAAAACGAATTTCTTTCAATCTTGGGGTGAAATACACAATAAAATTAAAAACCACTAGTACTATTTTAAATAAAATAATGGTTTTTCAAATTACTAAAAAACCAGTTGCCCAAAGTACAGTTGTTCCAAAATGTAAAAGTTGCCCTATACAAAACATGTATAAATACCTTACATATACCTTACACATCTCTTACATACTTGGACACATGTTAATTTCTTATAAAGTTGCTCAGTTGCCAAGTTTTGCTGGGTTAGTTTGAGAAAAGAACATTGAAAAGGTGAAAGAGACATTTTCAATATGGTTTTGGACTCTTTTAAGAATTAGCCCTTTATAAAATGGTAGAAAGATGGTTTGCGTATCTGAAAATAATTGGTTGATAAGGTTTGATAACGAAATGATTTTTAGTTACGATATGAAAATAGTTTATATGTTAGTTTAAAGTTTTAGAAGATGACTGTAAAAAAATATATTATAGGGATTATAATGAATTGGGGAGAGTGAGCTTGCATAAAAATAAAGAATTAAGTATTTTCGACTAAATTTTCACAGTTACATTAGTTTGAGAGGGATAATTAATATCTCCACACTTACAATGAAATTTAAAGAAAGTCAATGCATAATTAGGAAGTTGAGTTAAGTAGTTCTAAATTGGGTTGCGTTAGGTAATGAATGGTGTCTCTCCTAAGTATTAACGTTAAACGTCGTGACATTAGAGTCTCCACAATCTTTTTCTTTCCATTGCTTGATCACTTGGTTCTGGATTCATTTTCCACTTGGACAATCAACTCTTGTTATGTCTCAGATTCCACACTCATAATAGGTGACTAAGTCATCTGTTTTGCCACTGGGGGTCTCGGTGTGGTTGCAGGAAAGGGGGCCTTACAATCTTTAGTCAGATGACTAACCCGCTGGTAGTTTTACTGATAGCATAAAGCATGGTCCTGTGTGGGTGCTGTTTATATCTGGTTGTAGTGGGGGTTAGCTTACTTCCTAGCAATAAACCTTCTGGTTGCTTAGCCCGAGCAACGTTTTTGGGCTCTAAGTCACTTTATGTCCTGTGTTTTATAACAATTACTAAGTACTACATAGAAATATTATAGAGAGAAATAGAGGCCTAAAGATAGATAGAGTAGGCGTGGTGTGAGAGTCCCCCCCTCTCATGGAGGGGATTTTGGGCAGGATCCCGGATGAGGAGTAGGGGTGGACGTGGATAGGGGGATTGGAAGGGGAGGGATGGGGTGGTACAGCGGACGGACCTGATGGAGGATGGAGGGGGGGGGGGGTGAGGGGGGAGGGGTTAGATGGGGGGGATAGGAGAGGAGAGAGAAAAGAAAGAAATTATTATATTGAAGATAAAGAATTCACAAAGCTATAACTCTTTTCATAGCCCTCCTTTTATAGGAAGGAATGAGGGACTAGGAAGTAATTAAAGTTTTTACATATTACATATAAGTCCTTCCGTATTTGCACTAGTTAATCCCTATTCTATTAAACTTAGATAAATGGCCATGTAATCAACACTTTTTAGTGTTTCTAACAATCTCCTCCTAAGGGGTGATTACAAAGGCCTTACAAAAGTACGAGGTTAACAGTGACTTTGGGTCTTTCCTCCAACATATCCTCAAGCCCTCCTGAGCTACTCTTGTGCCTGAGTATTCTCGTCAATCTTTCTTCGCATATCTCACTTGAACTCTTGTGATCATAGTCGGTCCAGTCTCTTCCCTTCAACCTTTTGTTGCCGCTACCCAGCTTGTTCTTTGACAGCATGTCAATTAGATTTTCCTGAATCTTCACAAGTGTACCATCACTGAACTTCTTCACTTCACTTAGCTTCATGAGGGATTGATGAGGTGTCATTTAATACACTTTTTTGTGGTCGTTAACCCCCAAGTCTTGTTTTATGCCAAAATTTGTAATTAATCGTTCTTTTCAGGTATTTCTCATTTGGAAGACATTTGATGGATTACACGTGACTTGGGTCATTTGGAGATAAAACGACGAGATTTACGAACCTATACACATGACTCTTTAAGATTTTGTGGCTCACAGATCCTGGAGACGGCGTCAACAATCCATTCATGACGCCGTCATTCTCATACCAGTGGACGGCGTCACATTTTCTAAGACGGCGTCAGCCTCGTACTGACTAAACGCAATTCAAAGAAGATTTTATTTTACGACGGCGTCACGACTCCTACTAAAACGCGACGCCGTTGGCGTCGATTTTTTTCTTTATATACAAACCTGAATTTAGGGTTTTCATGGTGTGTATACTTTAGAATAAACTGAGGGTACGAACTAGTTCGTTTTTTAGCTGCTGTAAGAGCGATTTTAGGGCCAAAAAACCCTATTGTACCTCTTCCGATCATGTTTAATCAAGTAAAGGTTTAACGTAATATTCATATGTCTATATGTTGTATTGATTTATTGTCTTGTTTATACTTTTACTGCTTGGTAAAAACCTATTATTGTGTTTATTTATGATTGTATGGAACTTAAAATGTATGATCTTAGTGGTGTGGTTTCCTTTGTGATGGATGTGCACGTTAGGCTTTAGAAAACTAGCTTTCTATGTCAATAATCGTGTTGATATGTCTAGGGAAACGTTTAATTGTGTAGAAAGGTACCATCGGGTAACAGTCTTCATAATTACCTTGCACCGCTAATATGGTTGATCCATCTTAATGTATTTTACAAGCACTTAGTAAACCCCTAGGGGCCGTGTAATAGTCTTCATACTACCTTGCATGTGCGTTGCTTAGCGGATACTAAGTAGACGACGAGTTCGTGTATATTCGTTCATTGTTTGAGAATAGTCTACAATAGATCATCACAAGTGCGACAAAGGCAAACACACTAGGGAGATGCAATCTAGGGAGTAATACATGATTATAATAGACCTCAATCTTTTATCTTATCATTATCACCTTTTAGTTTAGATTTTTATTTAGTTTAATAGCTAAAACCAAATCACTCTCTCAATTATATGATTTACTTGCTTGTCCAAAAATACATAATATAATACAAAAAGATTTCCCTCGTCCTCTAGAATTCTATTAGACCGTGATCAAGCCTTCTCAGCCTATATTCCTCGGTAGGTGAACGTATAAAACAACACCGAGTCTTACCCATACTACACTACAACGATTAGGTGCACTGCCTACGAAGTTGTAAAACTTCTTGTGTCATCATAGTCCTATGAACAACCGCACATCAGGGATCGTTTATGTTTGTATTGGTTAAGATACACGACCCCCTTATTGCATTGCAGTCATCGTGAATGGTATCCTTTGGTCGATTCCTTCAAAGAACATTGTGGGTTTGGTGAGGTTGAGAGTTCTTTGATAGCTTTCTACTCTCAAGCTGTACTTTTATTCTCACCTATGTTTTAATCAAGTTCCTTATGATGACCTGAAAGAGCATCCCTTTGTTGAAGTCTTTCATAAATTCTAATGGGAGATGGTGTAGCTTATCTTGAACTTGGAGCAAGTACATGTCTAACTAGTTTCACACTGTAGTTAGGAGATTTGCAAAGTTGAATTCATTTACTCTTTATCATCGGATATTTCCTGACTATAATTGATGTTAGAAAACCATAACCCCATTTCTTCTTGACATCTATACGAACAACTGATTTGATCCTTAAGTCTGAAAAGACATTTCCTTCGGTTACATCACTCATTCCTACTTTGAAGAAATCAATTCTTTCTCTTCCCGATGGTGTATACCATTTAAGATTCCAATAGTTGATTGCGACGAACTTCTTTGATACCATCTTTCAGGGATCCTTTGTCCTTAATACCTTATTTGTAGTTCTCGCTAACTAAGGGCTTGATGATAGAAGTAGTGTACTTCTCTTCTGTGTTGAGATCCACAAGGTAAGTGTAGTCGTTGTTGTAGAAGCAAGGATGTGGTTTTATACTTTTCGACATGTGTCGTTCAAATGATCTGGGTTTAGAGACATCTCCTTCATCACTGTTCCACTGAGCTTCTGATAATACTGCTACTTTGAGTTGACAAACATGGTATTCAAGTTCCACATTATTGTTATACTGCACATTTAGACATTCTAATCATGCGCCTTCAAGATCTGCTATTGTAAGCTTGTCTTTCTGGATCAATTCTTTAAACTTCTTTGCTATGGCGACAGTTGATGGTCCAAGAATATGATCTTCATCCTTATTAATGTTGATTTCAAGAATAAATCAAACCATGTCGTTCTCCTTTTAGCTAACCCCGACTTCTTTGGAAACCATTCTGGTTTGGAATGTTTCGGATAAGAATATTTGCTTGGTCCAGGGGTTGCATGACAGGTGTATCATCTTGTACTATAACCATGAGAGATTTATTTCGTCTTGATGATCTAGAAGAAGGTTCGCCGACATCCTTTTGATGTTTCTTCTTGTTCTCCTCCTCACGATTATTAGGAGGATCCTGATTTTCATGAGACCTCTTGTGTAAGGATGGTTCTTCATCTTGAGCATCGAGTTCATCTTGATCAAGAAAGATGGATTCATAAAGGGTGTCATAAAGTTGTTGATGAGTTGTATGAGTGTCATTTGACTTGTTCAAGTGAATTCTGTTCAACAGCTTTAACTTTAAGTCAATTTATGAGAGATCATCAGTGGAGGTGGGATGATTGAGTGAAGAGATTGATTTGGTTAGTTTTCATTACTTTGAGCACAAGAGGTGTTTAAGGTGAGGACTGAAATAATTTGAAATGAATTTGGGATATGAGTAGGTAGAAGCTTTTTTATCTCTGTCAGAACTTTTGCTTGGATGGCTTTTTCAAATGCTTCAGAAACATTGAAATTTGTAAGAGCTTCAAGCTTCTGATCATATTCTTTAAATTTTTTGTGTGACTGCCTTCTTTGAAGTTGAACTTCCTCATATTCTTTTTCGTATTTTGCATCAGCTTCTTTGCTTGGCACTTTGAAGTGTGCTTAGTTAGGGTATGTTGTCGGATAGGTGAATTTTTTTGACTGGTAGAGATGGTATCAATGAGCATTCTCGTTTCTAGGGATCATTCTCGTGCATTTATAAGTTTTTGTTGCTAAACCATCTACATGTTGTACCAAGTGGTATTTGGATGCACATATATTATAGTTGTTAGCTCAGGATTTCCCTATGTGTTATGTTACCATGAGGATACACTGGATGACTCTTAAAATCCGTCAAGTCATTTGCAGGTCGTTTCATTTTGTAAGGCCCGATTGAAGTCTAGTGTGGAACTTGTAACGTCGGACTGAGATAGGTAGAATTGGGTGTTGCAGTAGACTTGTTATGCATGAACACTCCATACCTTGCATCATCATCATCTCCATATGGATTATAGTCGGATAAGTCCATATATGATTCGTCAGCATCATTAGTTTCATTTGCACTTCCTTCTGGTTTGTCTGAACAGGAAGAGTAGAGTGTTGCATCACTTCTGTTATCGGATGAAGAATAGTTTTTGTTTGTGAGCCAGCACTCACTCCTGCCCTTCAATGTTTGCTTCTTTTGCCTTAAAAACTCGTCAAGTTGATAGATTTCGATCCTTTCCGTAAGTTAATAATTACTTGAACTGTTGAAATCTCTTCAATGCTGGTCTTTGTGTTTCTGTCCCATTCATTGTACATTTCTGCAACAATTCGTCATTGTGTTTATCAATTGTCGATTGACTCCTCCGACCATTGTTTAATGAGCGCGGGTTCTTGAATACTGATGAGTTTGCAAGTTCACCTACTAACTACTTCTTCAGCGATAGTAAGTAAGAGATCTTGTTTACTTGTGCATAACATCTTTCTTGAGTTTGTTGGGAACATTTGCTACTTGATCACCATAACACATGAATCCTTTTCCTCTTCCACTTTTGACTGGAGATACGTATTGCTCTTCTAGTTCATAAACAATTTTAGCTTTCTCGCTTTCCACTTTCTTAGCCATATAATACTTGTACCCTGCTTTCTTCTTGATTTCATCACTGGTCATAGCATCGGGAACTTCCATTCCAAACTTGTAGTCACCGTTAGTTGTGTTTAACAATTTGGCCTATGGGTTTGATCATCATGTAAAACTGTGCAATTTAGAGTCTGATCTGCGAGGAATACTTCTTGTTGAGTGAAAAAAGGTAGTCAATGATAAGCTTGGTGAAGCGGGTGTACAACAGCTTAGACATCTTTGATGGTCTGGATGATCTTTCAACTGTTTTCCATTCGAATTCATCCCAAATTAATGATGCAAAATCTAAATTGGCAGTTTTGTTGTGAGTGAGTGATACCCCAGAAATATTCTAAATTTTGGGTAGTCTAATGGTGTCCAGCTTGAGTCTTTTCCCGTTTAGAAATTTGTTGGTTACACTCAGAATAGATCTCCATTTTGATGAAGTCTCTTTGTGGCGACCATTTTAAAATTGGAAAACATCGTTATTTCCGGATTCTTCATCATAACCATGTGTCTTATGAATTCAATGAATTGAAATTTCTGAGGGAGTTGGATTGTATGTGTTGTTGGGATCAGGTACTATGGGGGAAACTGCAATACCGTTTTGAGGTAGGTCCAGTGGTTGTGAGAGTGAAAGTGTGATTGTCTAGTTCAAAAGTGAATGTATGGTTGTTTTTGTTGTGATTAATGGTTGTCCAAAACTGGTGTAGGTAGATGATCGATACAGTTGTAGTTAAAGAAACCAGATTGTAAAGCTTGTGGTGTCTTAGAAATTCAACAACAAATCTCAACATGGTATCGGTGATATGTGAATCTGAAGCGACACGCTAGTTGTTCTTCTTGATGACAAGTTTGTTAGCACGTGAACCATCTGTTCTTTAGAGACAATTTGAGCTTGAGAATTTGTTCTTGACATGTTGAATTCTAAGAATAAGATTCAAACTTTGATTAGTTTCACATGAATACAAACTTAAATACACTTATTTTCAATTTCTGTTTTTATTCACGTTGTCTGTTTAGTACGGACGGGCATTTCTTTTTGTCCATACTTGTATAATTTTCTTTCTCATATGCCTTTATTCTTGCTTTTGCTGACACAAGACGCATGCTCTTTTCTTTTCACATACGATTTTTAATCTCTCGTTCTGTTTTTAGTTATCCTCACTTAAAATTAAGTTCTGGATACTATTTCTACGAGATAAAAGATGGAAGAATGAATGAGAATTTCAATTTTCACATGCTTTAAAAGCTTTCATCTTGACCAATCTTTAGAGAAATTGCATCATTTGTATGAAGTAAACTTTTCAGAATCGATTGTATCGCATGAGAATGAGTTTCTTTTAGTAAAATATAACTTGAGCCCCGAAGTTCACTGATTTGCTAAAGGGAAACATTTCTCATCTTTGTGTTGATTCCTAGCCCTAATAGCCATTCTTGATTTATCAGTAATTTAGTCAAATATTTCTAATGTAGACTCTATAAAGAACTTTTGTCTTGGAATTTTTATTTTTGCAAAGGGGGGCCCCCAATTGTGTTATTTTGTAAAATCAATAGTTAACTGATGTGTACAATAATCTTTTGTTAATAGCATAAAGTTTAGAAAATCTGGACAGTCATTCTATTATTTTTGGAAAAATATCTCGTTACGAGATTAGTCCTCAGGAATTACACACGTTAGGTACAAGTACTAATATAGTAATCAAATTCACTAAGTGGGGTTAATCGAAGAATTCGACCATTTTGAGTTATATAAGTAATACTACTGTGCTCGTGGTGAAATTTCGAGTGTATATAGCCAATATAAAAACATTTAATGAGAAAGATAGTTTATTTCGAAATTCTTATGATGACAGGTCACTACATCATAGATTAATGGTACATTTTTCGATATAAAAGTATTTGTTAAACTATTTTTGACATTTTCACAGAGATAACAGTAGACAATTATTGTATATGTGTACACAATAATTTGCTATTTCTTATCAAAAGAACTTAATAAGCCAGGGATTAAAGAAAGGCAAAACTTGGTCAACGAGTCAACGGGATACAGTTCAAAGTCAACGGGTCAAAATCCATAGACATGGTCAAATCTAAGTCAACGATCTAATCATTTAAGTTCAAGGTTTTGAGATTAATTTTACGAGATATTTTAAAAATCGTATAAAATTTACACAATTAAAATATACCGTTTTTTAATACTCAATTAATAATTCGTTTCATTTCTTGAATTTTCAAAAACTTTGTTAATTTTTTTAAAATTATTTAATTGTTAAAACACTTGTAAAATTTGAAATTTTTGAATTATTTTTAAAACCTTTATTTTGATATTTGAAATTTCGAATCTTTAGTGTTTTATTGATAAAAAGTTGTGACAATTATATCGTTTTGGTCAAACGTGAGACGAGGGTCAAACAAAAAGTCAATCTTAGTCTGGTCCAATGTGCCTTTTAAACCGGGTTTATTAATATTAAACGGTGGGGCTTAAATAATCTTTGGCTAAAATGATAATGGGCTTGAAACGGGCTAAAAAGCCTTATTGGGCTTTAAATGGACCAAGACAATTTTGGGCTTCAAATAATGGGCTTTTGGTGGGCTTAGAATTAGACCAATGGTTAACGAAACATGAAGGTGTAAATGAACCAAGGTAACGACCGAATGATTGTTCGTTTGAACCTGGATGGATCGGACCAACATGGGCGGATAGTCTTGATCCGATCGGACCTAGGTGGTTTGGTTGGGCTAGGCTGACCGATCCATGTTGGGTCGGTTGGCGAGGTTCAATCGTTCCATGAGCTTGGCTCATTTTGGCTTAGTTTTGGATTCAGTCTGCATCTTTTTGGTCTTTATAGTCTTGGTCTTCTAATTTCACCAAAGTCTTCACAAACATTTCATCAAACACTTTGTCTTCACCTTTAAAAATCTCTAGTCTTTGTGTTTAAGGCTTAAAGATTGAACCTTTTTGTTACCAACTAGCAAGATTAATGATATTAAGCTAACAAAACTACAAATTACATTCAAACAATCAAAACAAACACACCATTTAGGTGGTTCGGTTGCTAAACACGCACCAAACAACCCTTTTTGATCAATCTTAATAGTGATTCACTTAAATTCGAGTTAACACTAGTCATGTTAAATCATTATCTACATAAAACCCTCAAGATAAAACTTTCATCTAAGTACTTTCATTTTTATGAACCCTAATATCAAGAAAACTTTGATTTTTTAAATTAGTGATGAGATGGAAACAATTTTTGTTATAAAAGTCGATTAGAAGATGATTACAATGACTTCATGTTTTTCCTTTGATCAAGAAATGGTTTTCTTTGTTTTTCTTGTTTTGTCTAGCCGTTCACAAGAGAGAATGAAAGAGGGGGGATGATTAAATGTTTGGTAAAATGTGTTGTGTGTTGTAATATGGATCGGTTGGGAGTATTTAATATGGGAGGGGATACAATTTTTAGCTATATTTAGTCCCTAGAGTTTTTAAACTCATTTAAACTAAGCCTAAGGTTTAAGCAAGACCCCTAACACCTTAAATGTAAAACTAGTTAACATTTAAGGTCCTAAAGATATATAACTAATTAAAGTTACACTAATTATCCTTAAGTTTTAAACCTATTTTGCAAACATAGTCCCAGAGTTAATCTCGTTAACTCCCTCTCAAACGATTACTAATTAATTAATTTAAACACTTTTCCAAAATTATTTTCACAATTATTTTTTAAAAATTTAATTTTCTAAAAATAATTTCTCTCCCTCAAATAAATACACGTTGTCTATTTAAAGAGCCACTACCGGTAAATTTGTTTTGATGCGTTAAATCTCTTGATTAAAAATTAATTTCTCCCCCTCAAACAAATACCCGTATTCCATTTAAAGAGCTGTAGAATTTGTTTGAGCGTTTAAAATATCTGGATCGTTTTTCCCAATATTGATGAATTATTTTTGAACATTTTTGGAAATTTTCATATAAAAGCTCGTTCTCCCCCTCGAACAAAGACCGTAGTCTATTTAAAGATTTGTTGGATTTGTTCGATCGTTCGAATTTTTCTTGAAAATATTTTCCATTTAAATGACAAAACTGATTCTGATTTTATTTCCAGCATTTTTGAAAAATTAGTTTAACTCGAGCATGTTTAATAAACACATGTGGAGAAAAATTGCTCGAGATAAAAGAAAAAATGATTTTTTGAGGACAAATATACACTTTTGTCGTACATTCTCCTTTTAAAATAGCACGCGGATTTGTGTAGCAAAAATATACACAAGTATATTCTTGAGTTTACAAAACTTGGGGGAACGTTTTTGAATATTTATTAAACTTAAGACCAAAAGGACTTCTCTTTTCATTGTTAAGGATAACTGCACTGAAGTGTACAATGTCCTTTTCTTTAGGGACCGGGTTGTTATCTGATATTTAATAAGACATAGCTATAGAAAATTTGAAGATGACATGTTAGAAACTTTCAGTGCGTTCTTTATCTACAGAACTGTGTCATTATTTAATGACATTTCTAATTTCGTAGATATTATCGATTCATGAAAGACGTGTCGAGAAGATTTTGTATGGCTTTGAAATTTTTTGATTTTATATTTTGTTTTTGAAAATTTTATATTTTTGTATTTGGTTTTTGAAATTTTTTATAAATGAAAAATCTTTTTGTCGTTTTTGATTTTATGAACTAATATACTTATATTACAAGTGATACATGAAGTAGTTAAACGTGTTACTCTTCGTCTGACTCTGCAAGAGGTTTCGGTCTTACAGGTTGTTGTGTGCTTTGAATACCGAGGCGGCTTGATCAGAAAATTCTAAGCGTTATCGGGTGAGTGCTTTGTGATGTTATACGCCAGATGATAATCGGTCTTACACGAAGTAGAGCCTTAATGACCTTGTTTTATACTTTCTTTTGATAAAGCGGTGCGAAAACAGCGATGTGTTTCGTCCTTGAGTGTTGCACAGTGTTGCAAGATAAGGCAATGGCGCTCTGGGGGGCCGAAAAATATTACAATATAGGAACTCTTGTTGTAATTCAAAATGTTGTAGTAGATTAACTCGACGACCGCATCCATATGATTTAACACATCAACCGGACATGGAGATTATATTAGCTTTAGTTGTCGATTGTTGCAGTACACTTTTGCTTCTTAGACGACCAGCTTACAAGTTTTTCTCCTAAAAAATTGTGCATACCCGATTTGCTACTTTTCCTCTGAATCATGGCAACCGCATGGTCAGCATCGCAAAAGCTTGTTAGAGATTAAAACCTGTGTCCTCGGTATACCATTAGGAACCCTATATTAATGTCTCTTTTTCTAGGTACTGAATAGACCCGTTTAACCGCAGTTAAGTGATTTTCGGTAGGCTTTGCCTGGTACCGAGCACAACATGCAGACGGCAAACACTAGGTCAGGGCGACTGGCTGTGAGGTACATAAGGGATCCGACCATTCCTTGATAACGAGTAGGGTCAACTTGAGTCCTGTTTGGATCCTCAACCAGTTTTGACTGTCCCACTATAGGGATGTCAACATCATCACATTTATCGAAACCTTACTTTTTGAACATTTCAAGAGCATATTTAGATTGTTTAATGGTAGATGCATTGGGACTTTGTGATATTGGATGTCTTAGGAAAATGATATTTGTCCCATCATTGACTCTAGAATGCTTTGCTATTTAATTTTGCATATTTATCACAAAATATTAGATTAGTGGAAGCAAAAATTATGTCGTCAACATAGATTTATACCAGTATGAGACCATTTCCTTCCTTTCAAGTAAACAACGTCGGATCGACTACACCTTTGACAAATTTCTGGCTAAGGAGGAATTTGGAGAGTAGGTCGTACCATGCGCGCAGAGCTTGTTTCAATCCATAAAGTGCTTTTTTCAATCAGAATACATGATTCAGATTTTTTGGTTGATTATCTTTATACCTTAAGGGGGTTTGAGTTACGTTACACCTCTTCCTTTAAAATGTTCAGGAAATGCGTCTTCACATCCATCTCAAAATACCTTATTTAGTGTGTAACATATTCTAAGAATATTTTGATGGCTTTCAAGCGGCGGACTGGTGAAACGAACATACATGTTCAATCTCTTTAAGTGATAATATTTTGCAATAATCGAGCTTTACAAAATAAAATCCATAACACACAATTAAAAAATAATCACAAACTTATAACCACACTAAATTTTTTATTTACACCAAAACATCAATTCTACCAACATTAAAATCATATATCAACTCAACCCCTTAAAAATAAAAAAACTAAATTAATTAACTAACCTCCTCCATTCCACTACACACCTGATTTTTATAACTATTTTATCTATACAACATTCAAGAGAAAAGGCCTACTATCTCGTAGGTCTCCTGTGTAGTTCTGCTTTTAATGAATGTTTGTTTATTTTTTAATTTAATGTTATTATGTGTCGTCGATATATTATACCCCTCACTCTCGCTGTGATGTGTAGAGATATTAACGCTTATAATAATTATAACTAATAACTAATTACAAAGTAGATTTTTCTCCGCCTCGTCTAGTTGTTGTTTATTCTCACACTCTATTTGTGTTCGATCTAGGCGATCTGTAGATCTGTTCGTCATATCGAGGTGTGTTTATTCAGATGAAATCATTGAAGAGTGATACATACTTAATATTATCACGAGAGACCCAAGAAGAGATACAAGTTTCGCGACACGTGAATCCCAGAATATATGAAGGTACCAGGAGCACAGAATGCTCGCACAAGTATAATGTCGCTCGCGCATTATGGTTATGGTAATGAGCAATGGAGGTATATTTGTAAATAAAGAGTTTCGTTATGGCCGGATATGTGTTCGATAATGTGATAGGTTGTGAGATGGGTGCTCTTGGTGGTGTGTGTGTGTCGGTCAACTTCTTCATTTGTTTCAACATTTATAGAATTGATTGGAGAGTTGAAGTTGTTGTTTTAATGTTGGTAAAGTTCTTGGAGGGAGGAGCCTCTTTGTTATAGTAGTTGAAGTAGACGCCTCAACTGTATATGGTGAAGTAGATTTGATAGCGGAAATGGGGTAGATGCCAACACTTGGAATTCTTGAAGATTCACCTCGAACCATGGTTGAAACGCAAATCCAGTCTTTCTTTATTAGGAGGTTTAGCTGACGTTGATGCATCCTGGTAAGCGCAGAGTCCTGAACTAATTTGTCCAGAAGTCAAACCTTGAAGATTGGGTCCTGAACCGTGTTGTTCAGAAGCCATTTGAGTAAGTTCATCAAATTGTACGTTCATTGTTTCCATTATTTGTCTGGTCCTTTTGTTGTAGATCCGGTACGCCTTCTTGGATGGTGAATAACCGATGAAGATTCCAATATCTTTTAGGTTGAAGTTTCCCAAGATCCTCAAAATCGTTTGTTGGATAACATAAAGCACCAAAAATGTGAAGACACTTGAGTTCAGGTTTGTGATCTCTGAGCAGTTCATATGGAGTCTTATTGTAACAGGTATGGATAAGGGAGCAGTTTTGAGTGTAACATGTAGTAGCTACAGCTTCAGCCCATAGAAATAGCAGAGATTTGGAGAAAATAAGCGTGGTCCTTGCAGCCTCTACCAACGTGCGGTTACGCCTTTCAACTACACTGTTTTGTTGTGGAGTACGTGCAATGGATGTATTATGTAGTACTTATAACCTCTTCCGTATAATTTCGTAGTTCTGATTGAGAAACTCTGTGCCATTTTCGGTACGAAGATATCTTACTGTAGTATTAAGGCTGACTTGAGCTTGCTTAAAAAATTTGATGATAATTTCGAGAGCTTCATCTTTAGTTCTCAAAAACTTCACCCAAGTAAAACGAGAATAATCATTAACGATGACAAGAATATATCTTTTCTTGTTTATACTTTCTACCCGCATCGGTCCATACAGATCCATGTGCAACATTTGAAGTTTCTCATTTGTACTTGGTTCCGGCTTGTGTGGATGAGATTCCTTCTTGCTTTTTCCCATTTGACATGCC
>BQNB010012652.1:50737-78762 GCA_026074375.1 Tanacetum coccineum
GTTCTCAACACGGATTTCATTAACTTCCTTTTGATACTGTTTCAGAATGTCAAAGAGCTTATGATATGAGATTGTGTCCAAGTTATGATTTTGCTTGATAATTGTCATAAATCTTGACCACTCTGGTTGAAGTTGTTGAAGAAACTGAACATTGACTTGCATCATTGCAACTGTCAAGTTGTTTCTTTTCATTTCATTCATCATCTTGTAAAATCTGGGTAGTATGACTCCATTGACTCTCCATCATGATAAGTGAATTTGCCAAACTCCCAAAACAAATTAGTCTTGACATCTTGAATGTTAAGAGATTCACCTTGTTGTAGTCTTTCAATAGTTATCCACATGTCATGAGCTGTCTTGCAAGCATCAACAGTTGAGTAGATTTCATCTCTAATTTTAGACAATAGCAAATGAATTGCTTCTTTCTCAGATTGATAATGTTCTTTGTTTTCAAGAAACATATTCAAGATTGTCTCAACTGCTATTCGTTTTGGAACTTCTGGAGAATCATCTATCGCTGGTACAACTGGAATTATAACAGTAGAAGGAGTGTAAGGACATTCAAGAATGCATTTCCTCAGGGCATCACCATTTGGTCTTATATCAATGTATCTTAAGAAACGTGATTGCCATTGTGCATATCTTCCTGTTGCTAGCATTGGTGGTCGGTCTCTTGATCCAGCTGCCATGATGTTGTTATACATTTGACTATCGGTTGTGGAAGTTGTTATTTGAGTAGTCATGATGAATGATTGTTGTGTTATGAAGTGAAAATGATTAAAGATTGATCGAACAATGATAAAGGAGGATTACGTTAAGAGTGGTTGTTGAAGGTGATTAAGATTATTGTTTCACGGGATTTTATAAATCTTCACTAAAACCGAGAAATCCAAGAATTTCATGGGATTTTACAAAGTAAGACAAACCGTAGGAAAATAAAATATTTTTCGAAAAAATGTAATATTTCACTTGGAATATGTCAATGTAATGTTTCTCTTGGAATATGTCAATGTAATGTTTCTCTTGGAATGTGTCAGTGTAATGTTTCTCTTGCATACATATTTCGCTTGCATATTTCGCTTGACCTACATATTTTGCTTGACATACATATTTCACTTGAAATACTGTGGAAAACTAGAAGGGGGGTTGAATAGTTTACAGCTTTTTAATTTAATGTTTATGTTTGTTAATAAAAACTTAGATTCGACTTTATGTAAATTCAACACTTGCACAATATAAACAATATACTTATCTAAACAATTAATAGGATATTATGAGCAAATAAGGTATGACAAGAGATAAGAGTAAGAACAATCAAACCACAACTCGAGGATTTATAGTGGTTCGGTAACGAAGCACCACTTTGCCCTACTCCACTCCTCGATCACCAAACTCAAGAGTTTTCTTCACTATGTCAACAAACTCCCTTATGGCGGAGAAAACCGTACACAACTTTCGCTTATATCAATTTCTGACACTAAGCTAGATGTCGAGTTCTAATCTTAGCTAGAACCAATCAATCAAGACTTCACAACTTCTTTACTACTTTCACGACTTCACAACACAACTTCACAACTACATAACTTCTTCACACCTTAGTTTTTTTTCACACCATTACTTCACTACTTCACTTCTACTTTCACACCTAACTATCACAACTTGGATGAATTACTAGATTCAACTATACTTACAACAATCACAAAGATTTATCTACTACACAACTTTACAAGATTTACAAATGATTTACAAGTTATGATATGGATGCAATAAGATTGCAACAACACACAAAGGTGTAATACTTCTTCACTTGATGATGGAAGTATTCGTCTCTTGCACTTGAGAAATTGAGCTTGGATCACTTGGAAACAAAACTTTATGATTAGATGATCAAAGGATTTTAATGAGATGTGTGGCTGTTTTAGATTGATAGATTGGGTTTGAAGAAAAGGGGTAGAAAGTATAAGGAATTCTCGATGATGAAATAAGTAGACGCCTTCGTGAAACCCACTTCAATCACAAATAATGGATACCAAATCAACTTCGTGATCACTTGTCATTACAATCCAAATCTTTAGCCGTTTTGACATTTTAGTGAATCTTGAATGATCGTTTTAGGATTAAGTGTTGTGTTTGCTTTGGTGATTTATGTTAGAATTTTTAGATTCCCAAATTCGGTCATATGCCCAAAGTCGGTCACATGCCCACCTGATGGGGATTTGAAAAGTTTTGGCATAGTTTCTTTTCCTAAACATGTCATAATTCGCTTGCATATTCCCCTGTATACATAAATCGCCTGCTGCACATTTCGCCTGGAACATGACTGGTGACATCAAATAACGTCTATTTTATAACATCATTTATCCCATGTAATTAACCCATTTCTGTATAATTATTGCCCAAAAGAATTTTTGCTTAATCGTTTATATTGAGAATTACAGTTATAATGGAGTATTTGGTGAAGATTCGACATAAAAGGCACGCATTTGGAGCTTAAATGAAGATATCTTGCAAAGATTACCTGTTCTGACGACCATTCGCAGTTTCTCATCAAGGAAGATACGGTGTATATGTGCCTGCACTCACCAAAGACCACAAAGAGCACAATATCCAATACGCCGTATGAAGGAAGACCAATACGCCATATTCAAGCTATATAGGAATAAAATATTCTGGAAGATATCAAACGTGGTCCTTGCTCCAAGAAACCCCCCAATACACCATATCCAACACTGTGGATATGTCGTATCGACACTGACTTTAGACCTTATAAATAGAAAACTCAAAAATGAGTTTTAAGTGTGCAAAATCATATTCTCGATACCTAAACCATAAAAGTCAATTTTTAGAGGAGAAAAAGAGCAGAAGAGGTCGAGTAACTCGATTCATTTCATAGGAGACAACGTGTAATTTCTTATACTCTTGTAATCGTTCAGTTTTTGATATCATTCGTTAACTCGGTTAGTTTACCTTGGCTAAATCATTACTTTTGTATTAATTATGACGTTTGATGGCTAATACCTTTGGGTATTATCCATATTTATGAAGATCTTAATGTTTGGTTTGTTTATCTCGATTTCTTAATTTATCACATCTAGTCGTTCAAATTAGTAGAGTTCTTCCTGCATCGCTTCTATCCATGCATGATTAGCCATGGCTTCATTGATGTTCTTTGGTTCTGTGCGATTCATGGTGAGTGCAAACATACACATCTCGTCATCGGTTTCTAGTTGTCGTCTTGTTTTTACTGGTTGTGAGGGATTTCCAATAACTTGTTCTAAAGGATGATCTCTCGTCCAATGGTGTTCAAAAGGATTTTCAATAACTTGTTCTAAAGGATGATCTCTTGATCGATGTTCTCAGTAGTAGTGACAATTGGTACTTGAGTTGTAGGTTCAGGTGTTGTTTGAATATCCAATTGAGTTATATTTGCATCAACGGTTGTTGAGGTAGATAGAGTTGTGTTCGTTTGTTGACGTTTATCGGATGCATCAGTATTAGGAACAGCAGAAGTCTTCGATACAACTGTAGTAGCTCCATTAAAATATTCATCAAACATCAGACTAAATAGCATATCCAACTCATTAAGTGACATTGTTATTGTCTCATCTACTATTGGGACATTTTCTTGACTTTGAGGATCGAGACTTAAACTGCTATGTTCAAGTGTCATTGTTTGACATTATGGTATGGGGTCAGAGCTGACGTAATCTGACGCCATTAGAGGTAATTCATCAAATTTAACATGAATAGTCTCGACTATTGTAACACCCCCAAAATCGGATAGCAGCAGAAGGTAACCGGGGGTGCTACTTCATAGCACATAGTACAAGTTATAGAAAACGACCTCTAAATGAGACGTTTTGAAAAATTATACATTCGATATATAATTAAACATCAGAGTTTATAAAAGTACAAGGTCCTAAAAGTTTAAACATTTCATAATGTTTTTAAAAGGAAGTTATCGAATGGTAATGATATGCAGAGTCTTCAAAATATGTCGTGCGACTTCCTTCCGAGATAACACCTTAAGGACTTGAGATAAAGATGCTAAAAATGTCAACAAATAATATTGAGTTGAATACATAGGTTTAATAATTTAAGCAGTAGACCACAAGATTTCAGTAATAGTAGACAAATGAAACACATTCATAAGTCAAAAACAATTAATAATGCATACGCTCATGACACCTGAACCTTAACTTATGGCAAACCCCGAAATTAGTTTGTGCCCCGAAATAAGTGTTTGTCCCAAACACCCAAGTATAATTCAAATAGTTAAATTGTACGTTTGACGTGGTATTAGTTTGTGCAAATACCCGGAGGATTGTCAGTCCCAATAGATCTATTCACAGCATTCGCGTTTACTTCACAAAAAGTAATTAACGGTTCATGATTTAGGGGACTTAATGGCACTAGAGGTACTTAGTCAATAATAATATCATGATAAGCATACAGTTTTGAACAATGTCCATAAGTAAAAGTAAGTTAAGTAGCATGTATCTCTCACAAGGAGTTTATAAAACAGTTAAACAAGTAAAATTGGGGCTATGAACTTACCTTTTAGCGATACGATAAAAGATAACAGAAACAAGCGTCGAGAGTCGGGAAAAATCCTAAATGCAACCTAAAAATAAAGACACGGCTGAGAATTTATAAATATTACGTAAATAATTATAAATAACTTTTTATAAAGATTTAGAATTGTACTTTGAGTTTTCAAGTTTTATAAAACAATTAGACCTAAATATGACAAGGTTAAGTATTTGTAAGTCAATACATGTGGTGTGGGCTAATAAAATTTTCGGGTTTTATCCATTCACAAGCCTATATCTCCTAATTCGTAAATGGTCTTGGTTTAGTTTTTACGTCTACGGAAAGGTAAATGAGTCTATTTTTCTAATATGTGGGTCCGGCCCACTTTTGTTTTACAAAAAGAGTCATAATGTTAATATACTAACAAGAACCAAAAGCTGGGGATTTTTCCCAGATTACTCCGTGTCTCATAAAGAATGTAACTACCTAAACTGTAAGTCCGTTAGGACCGATTCAAACGTAAAATTTAAGTTAGGTAGTCCTCTACAAGTTTTATTTTTACCTCAACGGTGACTTCTATACAAATTTTAAGAGTTATTATCAAACAAGATCTGGTGTGCAGTTTCCGACAACTTTTACCGTTATTCTAGTAAATTC
Organism: Tanacetum coccineum; assembly: GCA_026074375.1. Classification (NCBI taxonomy): domain Eukaryota; kingdom Viridiplantae; phylum Streptophyta; class Magnoliopsida; order Asterales; family Asteraceae; genus Tanacetum; species Tanacetum coccineum. Next base: position 55,928 of record BQNB010012652.1, read on the forward strand.
CTCGATATCGCCACAAAAGTGCCACCCAAGAAAAAGGAGCAAAAGCGCAGTTCCTATAATCACTTATTTTTTCCTATCACACAATTCTCAAATTTTTCCAGAATACCTCTACAACTTACTGTTCTAAATTTGTCCTAAATCAAATGTTACAAATCAACCTTTTATCAAGTTTCTAGTCCCAATAATTAAGCACAATGATAACATCAAATATTTAATACTTTTTTGTGGCAAAATACCCCCTATATTACCTCAAATGATAACAACTACCGCTCAAACGAATATTTTCTATGTTTTGAAGTTTTCAATTGAAATGCAGGAAAGTGACAATAAACAAGGGGAAAAATGACATAAATTGTAAAACTTGAAGAATGTTATGGCGTAACACCAAGATGGTTACACCGAACATAAATAAAGCAAGTACGAAGATCAAGGACAGATGTTATGCGTAACACAATATCTATTTATGGCCGTAACCATATAATCATAAGAAATCTTGAGAAAGATTAGAGTTACCCGGCGTAACATCATATCCATTACACCGTAACCAAGAGAATCACAAATATTGAATAAAGAACACGTACTTATGGACATTATTTGAAGGTTACGGCGTAACACCGTATATGGTTACGCCAGAACAGCTGCTTAATTATGGAATGTCGTGTAAGATGGTTACGGCGTAACACCTTTATTGGTTGCGCCGTAACAGGTTCGATACTTATAAATAGAGGCCTCATTAAAGCTATTCTGACATCACTTCTTCCACAGCCAATTGGAGAGGCAACAAAGGCTTTCAACCTTCAAAGAATTCCACTTGGAGTCTAAGGGATATCACATTTTACTTACTTTTTGTATTTAATCGTTCAAATACGAATACTGTAAGAATTATGAGTTTTCAATCTATGATTTCTTTCTATTACTTTTGTGTTCCATTACCATGAGCGGCTACGCACGTAAATCTCGCCTAGTTTGTAATTATTTTGGTTATGATTGATTCCTGTTAGATTATGGTTTCCTTGGAGATATTCCTTGACTATCGAGTAACCCTGGGTTTTGGTAGAACTGGTGGTTTTAGACCTAGCTTGCCCCATACATAGAATTATCTAGTCATATGGGGTCCATGGTACTTGGGAGGATCACTAACTACTTACCTGGCATAGGAACTAACCGGTCACCGCACTTATCACTTTATATACTTAAAAAGAACAGGAACTCTTTCAAAGAGAGTCAATAATCTTTATAGATTATTAGATATGTTTTGGGAATAGTTGGGATTAATCACTACAACCTGGATAACCTACCTCCCAGATGATTTGGTACTGATTTGGAATCGCAAGGAGTATAGGATAATCTGCATATGCATATTCAAGTCTATCGACCTTAGAAACCACTAATGAAACCATAGTTTAACATTGCACAGGAATACGTTCTCATAACGATAGTAATAAAGTAACTAGGTTAGCACGTTTTCTCTCTTGATATCTCCAACTCTTTTAATTTTGAGTTATTTATTTTATTGTTATTTTTAATTCCTTTCAATTCAAATCAAAAACCATTTTATAAACGTGACATTTCAAATTAAAACTAATTACAACTTAGCTCTTGGGACGACCTTGGATATACCATTCTTTACTACCCACGATCGGGTTCTCTGCCCGTTAATGCGTGGTTAGGTAGATCGAGTTTTATAAATTTAAAACTTGGTAAAAATATATTTTAAACTAAAATACGCATCAAGTTTTTGGCGCCGCTGCCGGGGAGCCAAGAATCATTAATTTTAACATGAGTAATACAGAACAACCAGAATCAACTATCAACGAATACCTAACTAAGGTAAGAGACGACAGCGGACCTGGAGTTGTCAGACCTTTATTTGAAGAAATTAATAAGTTCGATTTTTAGGGTCAATGCATTGACGAACTAAAGGACAATGTGTTCCTTAGAAACAATGGCGAAGACCCCCTCGAACACATCTATTATCAACCTCTTCCAATCTCCTGGAGTATCAAGCACACAATTTAAAGAATACCATATATTGACAAGATACCACAAAAATTTAATTATTATGAAAAGAGTTTGACAGTGAAGTTCTTTTTGAAATTTGTGCTCAACCACTTTGAAAACTACATGATAGAAGATTTCTCTTCTTTGCTTAGAGTAAGCACACTGAAGTGTACACTCCCCTGTGACATTTGGGTCCGAGTTACAATCTGAAGTAAATGTAAGCCATTGAGAAAATTAGAAATGACATGTTTTAAAAACGTTTGAACTCTTGCTCAAACTTCATTTACACACGCGTGTCAATGTTAATCGACATTTCTAGGTACGTAAATGTTATCGATTCCAAAAGACATGTCAAGAAGATTCTTTTTGGTATAATTTGAAAATTTTTGATTTTGTATTTGCATTTTGAAAGATTTTGTATTTTTGTATTTAGTTTTTCCAAAAATATTTACAAGTCGATGTTTGATGTATACCAAACAGATTCATTTGCCAGATTCTCCAGTTCTGCTCGAGTCAAACATCTCATACCGACTCGTCTAACGATATACGTAAACCTATCTTTTGACAGAGCTTTAGTAAACAGGTCAGCTAACTGGTATTCAGTTCTGACAAAGAATAATTCAACAATACCCCTTTCAACATGTTCCTTAACAAAGTGATATCTGACATTAATGTGCTTGGTGCGGGAGTGCTGACCCGGATTGCACGATATGGCTATGGCTGCCTTTGAGTCACAATACATAGGTATTTTATCAAAGAGAAAGCCATAATCTGTGAGTTGAGTTCGCATCCAGAGGACTTGAGCACAACACGCCGATAGAGACACATACTCGGCTTCGGCTGTTGACATCGAAGTGCAGCCCTGCTTTTTGAACGACCAACTTACAAGCTTATCAACACATAGAAATTATATACCGATAAAAGTGCTTTTGCGTGTATCGAGATAACCTGTGTGATCAGAATCTGAAAAGCAGTTAGATTAAAACCGGTCTCCTTCGGATACCAGAGTCCCATGTGAATGGTATTCTTGAGGTACCGAAAGATTTGTTTAACCTCCTTGAGTTGCTTTTCTATTGGCCTCGCTTGATAACACACATAATAACATGTTGCATGTACAATATCTGGTCTACTTGCTGTTAAATACATAAGTGACCCGACCATGCTATGATATTTCGTTTGGTCTACGGGTGTTGCACTCAAGTCAGCATATAGGGGTTTAGTAGCCATTAGTGTACCAATGCTATCATATGAGGTCATACCATGCTTTTTAAGTATCTCTTTAGTATACTTAGCTTGATCTATAAAGATACCACGTGGGGATTGGTGAATCTAAATTCCTAGAAAGAAATTCAGCTCCCCCATCATAGACATTTCAAACTTGCTGCGCATTAGTTTTTCAAACTTTTTAGAAAGTTTTGGGTTTGTAAACCCAAAAATGATATCATCAACATAAATTTATATAAGCAATATGTCTTCCCCATGTTTGGTTATGAACATAGTTAGATCAATAAAACCTTTGGAAAAACCTTTGGATACCAAGAAGTTAGAGAGTTCATCATACCACGCTTTTGGAGCTTGCTTGAGTTTATACAATGCCTTCTTGAGATGATAGACTTTGTTAGGATGATGTGGATCTACAAATCCATCTGGCTGATTGACGTACACTTTTTCCTTCTGAAGCCTGTTAAGAAAAGCTGTCTTGACGTCCATCAGGTATACAGGAAATGACTTGTGTACAACATACGCAATGAATATCCTACCTACTTCCAATCAAGCAACTGGTGCAAATGACTCTTCGAAATCTATTCCTTCTGCCTGACTATATCCCTTAGCGACAAGACGTGCTTTGTTGCGGATTACAGTGTTTTCTTCATCATGTTTGTTTTTTCAGATCCATTTCATGTTGATGACATTTTTGCATAATAGCATGTCGACTAATTCCCAAACATCTAGTCGTTCAAATTGGTAGAGTTCTTCCTGCATCGCTTCTATCCATGCATGATTAGCCATGGCTTCATTGATGTTCTTTGGTTCTGTGCGATTCATGGTGAGTGCAAACATACACATCTCATCATCGGTTTCTAGTTGCCGTCTTGTTTTTACTGGTTGTGAGGGATTTCCAATAACTTGTTCTAAAGGATGATCTCTTGTCCAATGGTGTTCAAAAGGATTTTCAATAACTTGTTCTAAAGGATGATCTCTTGATCGATGTTCTCAGTAGTAGTGACAATTGGTACTTGAGTTGTAGGTTCAGGTGTTGTTTGAATATCCAATTGAGTTATATTTGCATCAACGGTTGTTGAGGTAGATAGAGTTGTGTTCGTTTGTTGACGTTTATCGGATGCATCAGTATTAGGAACAACAGAAGTCTTTGATACAACTGTAGTAGCTCCATTAAAATATTCATCAAACATCAGACTAAATAGCATATCCAACTCATTAAGTGACATTGTTACTGTCTCATCTACTATTGGGACATTTTCTTGACTTTGAGGATCGAGACTTAAACTGTTATGTTCAAGTGTCATTGTTTGACATTATGGTACGGGGTCAGAGCTAACGTAATCTGACGCCATTAGAGGTAATTCATCAAATTTAACATGAATAGTCTCGACTATTGTAACACCCCCAAAATCGGATAGCAGCAGAAGGTAACCGGGGGTGCTACTTCATAGCACATAGTACAAGTTATAGAAAACGACCTCTAAATGAGACGTTTTGAAATTATACATTCGATATATAATTAAACATCAGAGTTTATAAAAGTACAAGGTCCTAAAAGTTTAAACATTTCATAATGTTTTTAAAAGGAAGTTATCGAATGGTAATGATATGCAGAGTCTTCGATATATCCGTGTGACTTCCATCCAAGTTATATACCTTAAGGACCTGAGATAAACATGCTAAAAATGGTCAATATATGTTGAGTGAAATTCAGAGGTTTTATAAATAAAACAGTGGACCACAAGATTTCAGTTATAGTTGACTAGTGAAACACATTCAAAAGTCAAAAGCATTTATTATTGCAGTAAGCTCATGACACCTGAACCTTAACATTATGGCAAACCCCAAATTAGGTTTGTGCCCCGAAATAGGGTGTTGTCCCAAACACCCAAGTATTAATTCAAATGTTAAATGTGTTCGTTTGACGTGGTATTAGTTGTTGCATTCCCGGACGAGGATTGTCAGTCCCAATAGATCTATTCACAGCATTCGCGTTTACTTCACAAAAAGTAATTAACGGTTCATGATTTAGGGGACTTAATGGCACTAGAGGTACTTAGTCAATAATAATATCATGATAAGCATACAGTTTTGAACACTGTCCATAAGTAAAAGTAAGTTAAGTAGCATGTATCTCCCACAAGGAGTTTATAAAACAGTTAAACAAGTAAAAGTGGGGCTATGAACTCACCTTTTAGCGATACGATAAAAGATAACAGAAATAAGCGTCGGGAGTCGGGAAAAATCCTAAATGCAACCTAAAAATAAAGACACGACTGAGAATTTATAAATATTACGCAAATAAATATAAATAACTTTTTATAAAGATTTAGAATTGTACTTTGAGTTTTCAAGTTTTATAAAACAATTGGACCTAAATATGACAAGGTTAAGTATTTGTAAGCCAATACATGTGGTGTGGGCTAATAAAATTTTCGGATTTTATCCATTCACAAGCCTATATCTCCTAATTCGTAAATGGTCTTGGTTTAGTTTTTACGTCTACGGAAAGGTAAATGAGTCTATTTTTCTAATATGTGGGTCCGACCACTTTGGTTTTTACAAAAATGAGGTCAAATGGTTAATATACTAACAAGTACCAAAGCTGGGATTTTTCCAGATTACTCCGGTCTCGAGAAAACGACTGTATCTACTAAACTGTAAGTTAGGACCGATTCAAACGTCAAAATTTAAGTTAGGTAGTCCTATACAAGTTTTATTTTTACCTCAACGGTGACTTCTATACAAATTTTAAAAGTTATTATCAAACGAAATCTGGTGTGCAATTTCCGACAACTTTTCCCGTATATTTTCTAGTAAATTCCTCGAGTATCGTCACGACGAGTGCCACCCGAAGAAACGGAGCTAAAACGCAGTCCTATATCACTATATTTTTTCCTAATCACCACAATTCACAAATTTTTCCAGAATACCTTTACAACTTACTGTTCCAAATTTGTCCTAAATCAAATGTTACAAATCAACCTTTTATCAAGTTTCGAGTCCCAATAATTAAGCACAATGATAACATCAAATATTTAATACTTTTGGTGGAAAAATACCCCCTATATTACCTTAAATGTTTCACTAACGCTCAAAACAAGATATTTTCTATTGTTTTGTAGTTTTCAAGTGAAATGCAGGAAAGTGACAAGAAACAAGGGAAAAAGGACTTAAAGTGTAAAATTTGAAGAATGTTATGGCGTAACACCAAAAATGATTACACCGTAACATAAATTAAGCAAGTATGAAGATCAAGGAAGATGTTATGGCATAACACAATATCTAGTTATGCCGTAACCATATAATTAGAAGGAAATCTTAAGAAAGTTAGAGTTACGGCGTAACATCATATCCAGTTACACCGTAACCAAGAGAATCTACAAATATGGAATGAAGATCACGTACTTATGGATATTATTTGAAGGTTACAGCATAACACCATATTTGGTTACGCCGTAACAACTGCTTAATTATGGAATGCCGTGTAAGATGGTTACGGCGTAACACCTTTATTGGTTGCGCCGTAACAGGTTCGATACCTATAAATAGAGGCCTCATTGAAGCTATTCTGACATCACTTTCTCCATAGCCAATTGGAGAGGCAACAAAGGCTTCCAACCTTCAAAGAATTCCACCTGGAGTCCAAGGGAGATCACGTTTTACTTACTTTTTGTATTTAATCGTTCAAATACGAATACTGTAAGAATTATGAGTTTTCAATCTATGATTTCTTCTATTTCTTGCTGTGTTTCCATTACCATGAGCGGCTAAGCACTTAAAGTGTTGGCCTAGTTATGTAATTAATTTTGTTATGATTGTTTCCTGTTAGATTATGGTTTCATTAGATATTCCTTGACTATCGTGTAACCCTAGGTTTTGGTAGTACTGTGGTTTGGACCTAGCTTGCCCCATAATTAGATTATCTAGTCAATATGGGTTCCAATGGGTACTAGGGAGGATCACTAACTCCTTACCTGGCATAGGAACTAACCGATCACCGCACTTATTACTTATATACTTAAAAAGAACAGGAACTCTTTCAAAGAGAGTCAATAATCTTTATAGATTATTAGATATGTTTTAGGAATAGTTGGGATTAATCACTACAACCTGGATAACCTACCTTCCAGATGATTTGGTACTGATTTGGAATCGCAGGGAGTATAGGATAATCTACATATGCATATTCAAGTCTATCGACCTTAGAAACCATTAATGAAACCATAGTTTAACATTGCACAGGAATACGTTCTCATAACGATAGTAATGAAGAAACTAGGTTAGTACGTTTTCTCTCTTGATGTCTCAAACTCTTTTAATTTTGAGTTATTTATTTTATTATTATTTTTAATTCCTTTCAATTCAAATTAAAACTAATTACAACTTAGCTCTTGGGACGACCTTGGATATACCATTCTTTACTATCCACGATCGGGTTCTCTTCCCGTTAATGCGTGGTTAGGTAGATCGAGTTTTATAAATTTAAAACTTGGTAAAATATATTTTAAACTAAAATACGCATCAAGTTTTTGGTGCCGCTACCGGGGAGCTAAGAATCATTAGTTTTAACATGAGTAATACAGAACAACCATAATCAACTATCAACGAATACCTAACTAAGGTAAGAGACGATAGCGGACCTGAAGTTGTCAGACCTTTATTTGAAGAAATTATTAAGTTCGAATTTTAGGGTCAATGCATTAACGAACTAAAGGACAATGTGTTCCTTGGAAACAATGGCAAAGACCCCCTCGAACACATCTATTGTCAACCTCTTCCAATCTCCTGGAGTATCAAGAGACCAGGTAATGCTCATGGAATTCCCTTTTACGTTGAAAGGAAAAGCCAGACTATGGGTAAACCGATTGTCAGCAGGATCCATTACAACTTGGGACCTCTTGAAGAACGCCTTTCTAAGCAGATACCGCCCACTTTCCAAAATTATCAGACAAACCAAGGCTATCAGAAATTTTGGGCAAGAATGCAACGAACCCTTACATCTTGCATGGGAACGGTTCAACGATCTGCTTTATTATTATCCAGACCATAAAATCAATGAGCACGAACAACTACAAATTTTCTACCAAGGGCTAGATCCCAGAACTATAAAGAAGGCAGATTTTATAGGACCTATCCCAAGAATGACACCAGCCGATAGAATTAAGGCCATCAATGAATTGTTAAAACACTCTCTCTCCTGGTATAAAGAAGAGGAATACAAGGAAAATGATTTTGACAAAGTACTCAAACATATCAACGATTTTGAACACAACACTAGTGTTCTTAACGAGGAAGTACGAATGGTGCAACACCAGTATAAAACTCTAAATGATGAAAGGGATACTCTTCTGGAAGAAACCATAAGCTCCTTCATTAAAGAAGCTCACTGGAGGCAAAAGAAGATCGAGAGTTTTGTTTGGAGAATTAAAAGGAATTATGACATGACGTTTAAAAACCAGGCATCTGCTATTAAAACTATTAAAAAAACCTCGACCGAATTACTGAATCAATACACGGGAGGGGGGTTGGTACTCTTCCAAGCTTTACTGTAACAAATCCAAGCGGATTAGCTTACGATATTACCACTCGCAGTGGGTTAAACTACCAACCTCCTAAAAACCCCTTTGAGGATAGCAACGGCCTACAAAATATCACCATCGAACATATCCCTACCACTAAGAAAATAACTCCTGAACAAACACATAATAGAACTAAAAAGACTGATCCACCTATCCCTTTTCCCAAATGACTAAAAAGGAGAAGGAAAAAGAACAGTTTCAAAAATTCTTAGGGAACCTCCAACAACTTCACATCAACATCCCCTTTATAGAAGACCTCGAACAAATGCCAAAATACACCAAGTTTATGAAGGATCTTCTTTCAAGAAAGGGAAAGGGAAGCGAAACATCTAAAATTATATTAAATGGACAATGCTCCGCAGTCGTTTGAACAAAGTCCCTCCTAAAGAAAAGGACCCGGGAGGTTTCACTATACCCTCTATAATAGGACAAAGTGGAATTACGAGGACCTTGGCTGATTTGGGGGCTAGCATAAGCTTGATGCCATACTCGATGTTTTTACGACTAAACCTAGGTGATCTTAAACCCACACGAATGTGTATCGAGCTTGCAAATAAAACCACTCAGTTTCCAAAAGGGATTGCAGAAAATGTCGTGGTAAAGATCGACAAATTTGTTTTCCCAGTCGACTTTGTAATACTCGATATGGAAGAAGACCATAGAATTCCCATTATTCTAGGAAGATCATTTTTGGTCACAGTACATGCCATGGTTGATGTTTTTAATAAAAAGATATCCTTCAAAGTAGGAGATGAAATCATCACCTTTGATTTAGAAAAATCTATGAGATTTCCCCCGTCTGATGAGGACACCTGCCATTCTTGACATAATTTACCTTTCCATCGTCGACAGTATTAAAGAAATTCTTCCTCAAAACCATGATAATTCGATTGAACCCATTCTTGACCATCTGCCTGAAGATTGTAATAACCCTGATCTCCTCGCTGCAAATTCTATCGATGAAGAAATACCTACCCCAAAACTAAAAGAACTCCCTTCCCACTTAGAATATGCTTTTTTGGACAATAACCATAAATTACCTGTCATTATCTCTTTGTTATTATCTGAACAGGAAAAAAGGTTACTATTGGAAGTCCTTACCAAACATAAAAAAGCCCTGGCATGGAAAATCTCTGATATAAAAGGAATCAGTCCCTCTTTCTGTACTCATAAAATTTTGATCGAAGAAAATTCCAAAACCACCGTACAACCTCAACGTAGATTAAATCCTAAAGTCCAAGATGTAGTAAAAACCAAAATTTTTAAGCTTCTTGTCGCAGGACTAATCTATGCCATTTTAGATAGTCCTTGGGTAAGCCCAATTCATGTGGTTCCTAAGAAAGGAGGAACCACTGTGATTGCCAACAAAGATAACGAACTTATTCTAACATGAACAATCACATGATGAAGGGTATGTATTGATTACAGAAAACTTAATGATGCAACAAGAAAAGACCATTTCCCCTTGCCTTTCATTGATCAAATGTTAGAACGACTATCAGGAAATGAATACAATTGCTTTCTAGATGGATTCTTAGGATATTTCCAAATTCCTTTAGCACCAGAGGACCAGGAAAAGACCACATTTACTTGTCCCTATGGCACGTTTGCCTGCAGAAGAATGCCTTTTGGGTTATGTAACGCTCCTGCCACATTTCAGCGATGCATGACGGCAATCTTCCATGACATGTGTAAAGATTTTATGGAAGTATTCATGGATGACTTCTCCGTGTTCGGATATTCTTTCAGAACTTGTCTTAATAATTTATCAAAAATGTTAGCCAGATGTGAAGAAACGAACCTAGTTCTTAATTGGGAAAAATGCCAATTTATGGTCAAAGAAGGAATTGTTTTAGGGCATAAAATATCAAAAGTAGGAATTGAAGTTGATAAAGCTAAAGTTGATGTGATCGCTAGTTTACCTTACCCAACCAACGTCAAAGGTATACGAAGCTTTTTAGGACATGTCGGGTTCTATAAAAGATTCATTAACAGCTACAAGAATATAGTTGTTTTTTCTCGAGGAGGGAAAGGGTCCCATGAAGTCAATCTCCTAGATGTCAAAGACTTCACTAATAAGAATGTTGGTTAAAGGCATCTGGTTCCATGAGGAAATATTTCCTACCCGTTGACAAGCAGCACATCCTTAAACATATTTTGCCGCATCTTTAAAAATGGTTGGCCAATAGAATCCAGACTTGAAGATCTTTCGTGCGGTAATATCTACCCCGTAATGGCCTCTCCGTAATGTTTCAAAATGTTTTGAGAACACACAAATCATGACTGTCATTCAACACACATTTGCCATAAGTCACACAAACAAAATTAACATTCGAGGTTGTAGCATTCAAACTGTCATTACACGCATTTACAAACGTTTTATTATTAGAAAACTTAAAATTCCTTTGGTGGTCTTCTACTTCCTTTGTGTTCACCTGGCTAGTTTTTTGCATGACCCTATCTTCTAGTTGAGTGCTCTTAAGCTGTGGTCTGCTAACACTAGTAGTAGGAATTACTCCTGTAGAGAAAGATACGTGTTTGTTAGTTTTCCTAATTTCTTGATGTAACTGTGGTGTTCTAGTTTGTGTAGGCCTAGTGTTCATTTAGTACATTCCTGGTGCAATCATGTTTGTGTTCTTTTGAACTTGATTCACAGTTTTAAGCAAAATCTGTAGAGTGACTGGTTTTGTTAAAGCATGTTTCACATTAGTTTTGGTAACCGACCTTGACTTTGAAAAATCTTTCTTCTCAAGAGAATCTGAAAAAGGTGTCGGTTTAACTAAAACTGATGTTTTTTGAAATTTAAAAGCATTCGCTGTGGAGTAACCGATGGTTTTACAAACTTAGTATCCATAGATTTTCCTTTTAACTTTGAATGAGTTTCTTTAACTCACTTATTGCAATGTTCTTGTCTTGAAGCTAAGCTTTCAATTCATTTATTTTAAAAAATTCAAGAAATTTAGGAGCATCTTGATTTTTAGATGGTCTCTCATTTTGAAAACTTTTGTTTTTGTGTTGCAAAGACAGTTCGAGAGAAATACAATGTTTCTCTAGTTCAGCAAACATTTTGGACAATTCATTAGACGACTTGTTTTGTGGATATTTTGTAATATTGTTTTGAAAGCTTATTTTTAAAGTACGTTCACGATTTTTCCAGTGCATCCCCAAACTCACTAAGCAGCAAGTCCCATAGTCAATACTAACCACGAAGCAAAAACCACACTATGAATAGGGCAATAGTCAACCAGAGTTGATACCCAAGAGAAGAGATTACCTAGTCATAAAACTAGATGGACGAAACCAGAATCTACCCCCACTAGAAAAAGTATAAATAGCTGTACACGATCCCTGTACCCTTTGTTTGGGTGATCCTACTTCCGTCCAAGCAGTAAGCTAAATCCTCTAAACACTTCATACCAATAAACGTACCATCTCACATAACCAATTACAGATAACGCCCACTGAACCCACCAAACGTCGCCCTCCCCCATAAGACAACAAGTTCAACTTAATCACCCCTAAATATTCCATCCAACACAGGTCACTAATACTCCTGTCTTCTATAACGCATTAAAAGGTTTGTTTTGAACCTCAATATATATGAGAATACAAAATTCCCGAAAAAATCTTCTCTAATACATACCTATAGGCCTTTTGCACATAAACATCCTAAGTAGCCATACAATAGCAATATACGTGCCCCCGCAACCATATTATCAGACCTACCAAGACATCCTCCTCCACCCCATAACATAAGTATCACACTAAATTTTACTTCCTAAAAACTCTAACACATAAAAATATTCCCTGGAAAGTCGATCGATTTCATTTGAAAACTATGTTTGTTGAGTCTCTGGTTGAGATTGAAGAGATTCAACTTCATTTTCGAGAGATTTAAAGTATTTCAAATCTTCAACCATTTCTTCTTTCAAAGTTTGATAAAATTTGACTACATCAGTTGTAACGCGTTTAGCAGTTGGGTTCAATTTTTGTTCAATGACAATTTTCATGTCTGAACTGACTGGAATGTGTCAGCATTGTCATTTATGATTTCGAAACAACGTGTAAGACCATTATGAAAAGACTAAACATCTTGTTTGATATATTCGAATTTTTCACTACTTTTACATTTTTTAGACCACGGAAGGGTTTCATCCATCCGTTTTTCCAACAAAATAGTTTGTTTTTTGAAAACCTCTTTTGAGTATACATTCTTTTCAGATGTATGACTCATTCTTAAATTGTTTGAAAAATAATTTTGTTCAGCTGACTTTTCACGTTGAGGGAAAAACAATTCGTAAAGGTTATTCAAGTTTTTATAATCAAAAGGTTTGATTAAATCACTTAATTTTGATCGATTTTCTTGGGCGAGACGAATCGTTTCGTCAGATTCAGGAGCTAACATTAAGGCAAGACTATCATTATAGCATCCTATATCATACAGACGTGGATTCGTACTTTGAGCTTTCTTGAGGTACTGAGGTTTGACAAAACTTGTTTTACAATTTTGATTAAGCATATTTATCGTTTGAACTGATTGACCAGTTTTATAAACAACGTCATTCAAATCTTTGACCTATTTTTCCAAACTGATTACTTTTTCGATTTCTTTATCTTCACGAGTTTTGAAAAACTTTTCTTGTTCCTCATTTTGAAATGAAAGTGTGGAAATGGTTCTTTGATGTGCAGAAAGCTCGTTTTTCATTTCTGAAATATTTTGATTCAACATGATTAATTTTTCAGTATAAGCACTAAAAGACTTTTCAGATTTGACTTTTTGTTCTTCGAGTAAACCATAAGCTGTTGCACATTTGAGTCTAGCAGTTTCCACAAAATCATAATCTTGGTACCTCTTAAGATCATTATTTAAGAACGTGTTTGCTTCTCGTAAAGTTTTGTTTGATGATTCTAAAGACTTATTGTTTTGTTTGTTTCCATCAATTTTAATTTTCATTTGTTCAATGAAAGAAGCAAGAAATTCACGTTCTTTTTGGAGCATTTGATCATCTTGGTCAGCCTCTTCTCCATTATTACTCATATCCGATGAATCAGGAGTGATATTAGTATCACCTTGTTCCACAAGATATGTGCCATTAACAGATTCAGGTTGCTTAGGATGTTGTCTCTCATTAGCAAACACATTATAGTCATCATTACTGTTATGTACCTTTTTCTATAGCTCAGTATCAAAGATAGGTCTAGAATTGTCAGCATCATCTGGAATAACCTCTTGAATCTTTACCATGTATATGTAATGTGCTTCCAATTCCTGATCTTCAGGTTCATCATCTATGTCATCCCTCCAATCAGCTTGTTCTGCACTCAATTGAACCACAACTTCCTCTTCTTACACAACAACATCTTTTCCTTGTGATAAGTGGAACCCCGTGCTCATTTCAGTTTTTGACATTCCCTTGTTACATGCCCAAATTCTTTGTAGTTGTAACACTGAATCCCAGTCTGCTGCACTACCTGAGTACCTACATTTTCCCTAACCCCAACAATATTAACTTCCCTCTAATTATCATACTTCCTAGTCTGTCTGTCATACCCAGTTCTTCTATCAGATCTTGAAGTATTATCAATGTTCATGTTCCTGGTGTTTGATAAAGCGCTGAGGTTGTTGTTGGTAGGTTTGTAGATTTTCTTGAAAGACATTGAGATTAAAGCTATGAGTTTGTCAATTTCTTTCTCCTTTGAAGATGCTTCATCATCAACAACTACTTCGGGTTCTGGATCATAAATGGATGGAGGAGAAGTAACAATTGCTTTTCCTTTGTTTTTTGGTAGCAGCTTGTGATTTGGTTGATGAACTTTGAGTGTAATAGGTGGGATTTGGTTGAGGATAGTAAACTGGTTGTTGTTGAGCAACAAGTGCAAGTGGATTAGCAGTACGTGCTAGTCTTTTAACTCTATCTCATTGAATTCATTATGGTGTTGCTTCAGGATGTCATAGAGTTTGTGATAGGAGACAGTCTTTAATTCTTGACTTTACTTAACAAGTGTCACAAACCTCTGCCATTCTAGTTTAAGCTGAATTGAGCATTCACTTGATGATTGGTGACTTCGCATTGATTTCTGACAAGCTCATTCATCATCTTGTAAAACCTTGAGTAATACGAGTCAAGTGATTCATCATCCCGTGAGGTGAACTTTCCAAATTCACAATATGAATTGGTTTCTAGATCTTGTACATTGATTGACTCACCTTTTTTCAACCTTTCAATTGCTTTCTACATTTCCATTGCATCTGGACAAGCATCAACTGTAGAGTAGATATCATTATCAATTCCAGTTAGAATGATCTGAACAGCTTCGGCTTCAGCATGAATCCATTTCTTTGTATCCTCTAAAACAGTTGCATATGTCTCCATTACCTCTTCCCTTGGTTGTTGTGGAGTACCATCATTACCAGGTGTAGCATCAGGAACTTTATATTTGTATTTGTATGGTAGATTCATAAGATAGAAGTGGATAAGCTCTTGGTTTGGTTTGGTGTCAATGTATCTTTTGATTCGGGATTTCTACTGAACGTAATTACCAGGTGCTAACATTAGAGGATGATCTTTGCCACCGGCTTCCATGATGACATTATGAAGAGAACTTGATGTTTGAGTTCGAAGATTGTTGTTGTTATTAAACATTTTCATGTATGATGTGAAAGGATTATGGGTCTTAAGAAAATAAAGTTGTGTTGTGAATGACTTTTGTGTTTGTTATCAAGGTGTTTCAATGAACTATTCATCGACTATGGTGATAATCTGGGTCGAAATTTTGGTTTCCCACTTAAGTTTGGGTCAAAATTTGGTAAGTAAAACGTACACGTTTAGGTTTAACTTTTACGAAAGTCCAATATTCCAAAACCGAAACCTCTGTTTCCGAAAGTACGATTATCAAAAACCGAAACCATTGTGATACAAAACCAAAACCAGTGTTACGAAAACTCTGTTATACGAAACCAAAACTTCACTGTTCTAAAACCGAAATACGAAACCGTAGCCACTAATTTCCGAAACCAAAATACGAAACTGTTACCACTAATTTCTGAAACCAAAACTGTACTAAGACAAAACCAAGATTACAAAACCACCTTTTATATAGTACAGTTTTCCGAAACCTTTATAGTATGAACACGATTATAAAAATCACTTAAAGAACCACTTTTTATGTGTTTTAATCCAAGATTTTTATGAAGACTTGTTGTATACACATCAAGCTTTCATAAAAATGTAAACTTTATAAGTCATGCACATTAAAAGACGAGTTTTTGATCGAGTTTTTATGAGGGTTTCGTACGAAAGAAATAAGCTTAAATAACCTTTAAGATCCTAGCTTTTTGAATAACACTTATTTTAAAACCACTTTTAAGCTATAAAAACATAAACTTAAACACTTTAACTCAAAAAATAAGAAATTTAAATTTTCCAAAACCCCTTAAAGTTTCTGAAATCGAGACTTTTAATCACAAAACACAACAAAATTTTCCCTTGGTGATTGATACCACATGTTGTCCTAACCTAATCCATGATCACAACATATAACACATATGAAACCAATAAAATAACTTCCCCTTGGCGATTGATACCACCCCCCCAATTTTCCTAAACCCTAATCCATGATCAAAACATCATAACACATATAAACCAATAAAACAAAGAGAAGAGAAGCAAAGTATCCGAAAAGCTAAGAAACTAAGGAACAGAAGTCGTATTAATTATCCCTTGAAAGAAATGATGACCAACACCCTCCTAACAAGCTAGAAGGGTGGTATTTATAGTCCAATTCCATGGATGGCTCGTGGACTTTCCTTGTTCGGCCGGGCTTGGCTTAGTGTGTGCTTAAAGCCCAAAACGAGGGCAATATTAGCTTACAATCCAAGCCCGTTAAACCCAACTAGCCTATTACAAACTAAGACTGTTAACGACTAAGATAACCGATTACATTCTTGTTTGACTTTAATATTTCTAAGGCTAACATTTGTGTAGATAGCTTTTGAAACCAGTCATATGCCTTGAGCATCTACTGTCCATGTACTAGATGGGCTTCCTGATGTCACACTAGACAAATAAGTTGAATGGTTAGTTTTGCTTAGAAATCCACCTCTTAGTGGGAGTTTTTGATATGTTATCATTTGATGATTCAACTTTCTTAGCTTGAAGTGCTTCACCCTTATAAACCACTCAATGTCATTATGGTCAGTTGTGTTATGAACTGTGCTACCACAAGTTTCACAACATTTTGTGACATGTTGAGGGTTCTTAGATTTTATTCCTCTTCTAAGAGAAATGATTATACTGTGACCCTTTGTGTCATGATCATAACTTCCACATATTTTACATGTGGGATAGTTGACACAATCATCAGATTGATGATCATTAAACCCATATTGTTTGCATGGTGGAAAGGGTTTTAGAGGTCTTGAGGATTGAGATCTTGAAGAAGATCCACCTTAACTTTTGAGGTGCTGAGACATGTTCATTGAGCTCATGTATTCAGCATGATCACAAGTTATGTGATCACTTCTCTCACATTTTTTACAAAATACTACTTTGTAGCAATTTTTTGAGAGATGATTGTTCATCCTACAAAGTTCACAACCCTTTTTGAATTGTGTTTTGTATTTTGTTTGGAGTGAGTTTTGAGGAACCTGTTGTGGTTTGTTGTTTCTGGAGTAAGATGACTGATTTTTGCTGATTTTTACTTTTAGATCATTTAGTTCTTTCATTAAAATAGACAATGGAATGTCATATTCAGTTTTCACATTCTTCATCTAGCAGGAGCTGAATTCTTCTTGGAAGCTGAAACAGTTTTGTTTCCCTTAGCAGGAGCTGAGGTTGGTTCGTTTGTGGTGACACATTTTAAAGTTTCAGCTTTGAATGTTAAATTAGACTTCAAAATTGATTTGATAGTCTTTAGTCTAGATACAGGTTCAACACCAGCAAGTTTCTCTAGTGGAGGAAGATGGGTGTTACAAACTAAAGATTCATCAGCTGAATCATAGTCAGTGACTGAAGAGTCAGTGACATTAACTAAGGAGTCAGTTACTTTTGCTTGTGATTCAGGAGGAAGAATTCTACTAGTATCATGATTAGGCAAATTAAATCCTTCAACTTTAGATAACCAAGGTCTTTCAACATTGGGAATAGACACATTGGTATTATTAGCTGAAGATTTTACAAAGACTAAGTCTGTTTGCCCAGAACTAGAGGGATCTTCAGTGAGTTGATCAACTCCTAAGATTATTTCCTTTTGATTAGGAATTTGTTCACTGATACACTGATTTACTTTGTTAGAATTGTTAAGCTATGTTTCAATGATGTTAGCTCTTTCAGTTCTTTTCTTAATTTTTGATTCTCTTTGAGAATTTTAGTATTTACATGTTGCATTATAAGAAAATCAAGTTTTGCTTGTTTTAATTCTAACAATTGTTCTTTGCATGTATTTAGCTCCTGAACAAGATCTTTATGTTTTAACACAAGATTATTCTTTGTTCTTCAACATAATTAAGATCAATACACAAATAATCAAGAAAATATTTTCTTTCATCGTTATCTTCCATTTCAAGAAGAGTGTGTACCTTTCTCATGGAGATCTTGACCCATTCACCATTCCTTTTACTTTCTTTGCCAACAACACCACTTTCAACATCAGCAAGTGCCATGAGAACCTTCACTTCAACCATTTCATTGTCATCAGAAGACACTTCCTCTTCAT
Source organism: Tanacetum coccineum (assembly GCA_026074375.1). Lineage (NCBI taxonomy): Eukaryota > Viridiplantae > Streptophyta > Magnoliopsida > Asterales > Asteraceae > Tanacetum > Tanacetum coccineum. Next base: position 74,449 of record BQNB010012652.1, read on the forward strand.
CCCATTTATATGCTTCAACAACAAGACCCTGATTTCTAACCTGTGAGGATTTAGATGTTGAAGCACCAGAACTGAGGAGGGCCAACTTAGCCTTCACTTTGTTGTATTTAGCTTCAAAGTCTTTGGTGGTCCTTGGTTTAGGTTTTTGTTGAGAAGAGCTGAAGAATTTAGGTTGAGAGTTATTTTGAAAGGGTGATGAGTATGAGATAATTGAAGTCTTAGAAAAACAATCTCTTGCAAAGTGACCTTTTCTTTCATATTTGTGGCATTTAGTTTGGTCAGTTTCCCTTATATCACTGAACCTTTGGGTACCCTTTTTGAAGAACCTTTTAGACTTGGCCAAAAGAGTTCTTTCATGAAATTCCATTTCAAGGTCATTCATGTACTCTTGACTGCTTCTTGTATCCTTTTCATCATCAGGACTATCTTGAAAGTCCTAGACAATAGAGGTTGAGATGAAAGCTGTTGACAAGGGTTTTGCAGTGGTTAAAGATTTTTCTTTTTAGTTTCATAAATACTGTCAATGAGGTTTTCTTCATACTTGAGTTTGCCAAATAGAGAAGCAAGCTCATAATCCTAACATGGTTAGTGTTTCTGAGACTTTGACAGAAACTTAGCCACTTCTTTGGTAACCCATTTAAGAACCCAATATTTATTTCAAGCTTTAAAAGTTTGATGCCATCATTTACTAGCTCATTCATCAAAGCTTTGTATATGATGAAAGTTTATGTTAGAGTTTCACCTTCCTTGAATTTGAAGGTATTATAACACAACTTCAGGTCCATGACCCTAATTTATTTCATGCCATAAGGGCCCTCATGATATAGTATCAGGTCATCCCAGGTTACTTTTTCTGTCTCACAATTGATAACAAAATTCATTTGATCATCTGGAAGGACATGCACGATGAGACTTTTTAGTCGTTGATCAAAGTTAGCAGCCTTTCTTTCATCACCTGTCCATTGTCCTTCAGGTTTTCTTTGACCATCTATATATGGGACATAAGGACCATTGAGAAGAATATTTTTAAATTGAGATTCAATACCAACTATGTGGCACATGGACCTTTTCTTCCAATTGGTGAAAATTTTCACCTCAAGCATATGAACAACATTTAACTGGCCACCCCTATATTCAAGAGTTTGTGGTACTTCTGCTGCCATTTAATGAATCTTGATTTTTAAAATCTTTTGAGCAGTTTTATAAAAGGCTTTTGAAAACGTTTTATAAATTAAACTGCTCTGATACCACTTGTTGGTCCTCTTGAATGTGATATAAGGTTTATTAAGTTAAACTAATCAGATTCCATGTCAACAAAATGTATGTTTAAACAAATATATAAGAGATAATGTAAATAGTTTAAAACAACACAGAAGTAACTTTTCAACATATAAATTCTTATTAGAATGAATAAAGAATATATGACACACTTTGCTTGCGGAATAACAAAGTGGTTGAATGACAATTTTAGGTGATCTCCTCTAAACTTAAACTCGAACCTAAGTAACAAGTTTATGTACAAACAATTTAACCAACACTTAAGCTTCAACTTTAGTGGTTCTGTTAGTTTGTTTTGGGAGTAAAGTGCTCTTGAATGTGTTTCACATTTATTGCAAGAGATACATTTTACTCTCACATCTTATTCCTTTTATAGCCAACAAATTAGGGTTTACAAAGTGTTACCTAGGACACATGTCATGCATTGGATGAGTGGTTGAGATCCCATTTAATGCACACATGCTTTAAGGTACTAGGTACAATCCTTTAGGGAAAGTTGTTGTACTTTTATACCAACTTTAGAAGTATTCATTCCCAATGAGATATGCTTTATTCTTTTTGACATAAAGCAATCTTTTTCTCGCCAACCAAGCTGAACTGAAGCTCTTGCTAAGGTTTTCTTCAGTTTCTGAACCGTCACATACACTGAAGTGAAGTACCTGAAGAACTGAAGTTGAACTGTCTTTAACTAGACTATACTTAGGGTATTTTATGTTTAAATCTACTAAGAGACTGAAAGGCTTAGAACTGACCCAACAGTCATGAGGAGGTGAAGTGAGGTGTAGGCCATTACGGCTAAAAAACTTGGCACGTGAAGGAGTAGGGGTCCGGTCCGGTTCGATCTTACGAAAAAACCCGGCAATTATGCCTCATCTGACCAGACCGGACCATTTTGATCAAGTGTTTTGGCCAAAGTTGGTTTTGGTCCGGTCCGATTTTCTGACCGTGATCACCCCTATGAAGGAGTGGACATGAGCTCGTTTAAGTAGTGATGATCATTGCGGCTAAATGGTGAAGGTACCGTGAAATGTTAAAAAGTTGATGTGCCACCTGACGCGAAAGTGATGGTGAAGAAAATGTGACTGTTAATGTAATTTAAGATGTATAGATAACACACAACTTAGAATTCGTAAAATTTCTAATCGAAGATACATATAATATGCGTCACATTTCAAATGAAACATCTTTAACCAAAAAGCTGATGAAGACTTGATACAAACTCAAATACAAGTAAAGATAAATCAATATTCATTATTTTTGACAGTGTTTATTAAAGTTAGATACTAAAGTTTTGCGTGTTGGGCGTTAAAGTAAAAAAACGTTGTGTGATTAAATAAGAGAGTGATGTTTTTGTTTTTTTATTGTTATGATGATTAAGAAAGCGATAGAAGATGGGGGTAAGAAATGTAATAAATATGAAAGATGAAGGGGGTACAGAAATTATGTAAGTTATGCGTGCGTGTGGGAGAAAGAAAAGAGTCAGAAGTAGGTGTTTCAGAAAGTAGGTTCTTAGACTTTTACTTTGGGGGGCTGCTGTACTATACCTATATACCTATTCTGCATGCTCAACTCATCTATTATTTTTCTTAATATTATTCTTTTTTTTCCAAAAGTTCAATAAAGATTTTTTTAGCATAGATCCAAAGACTACATCTCCACCATTCATTTATATATAATCCAATGGTTATAAAAAATACATATTAAAAAAAACTCACTTTCCACCTCATTTTTAAAAATTAAATATCTCACAAACCGTTAATCGTTACGCAAAACGAAACATACCATCGCGACGAGAATTAAATCATCTTTCTATAGAGGGGCACTTTGATATACTTTCGCCGAACTTTTTTTTCAATTTTATTTTTCAGTCACGTCTTGAAAAATCACATGTGATTCGGGAAAATCACATGTGATTTGTATCACAGATCACATATGATTTTATGAAATCACATGTGATTGTGATAAAAATCACATATGATTTTTTCAGACGTGACTAAAAAATAAAATCGAAAAAAAAGTTCGTCAAAATTATATCAAAGTGCCACTCTATAGAAAGATGATTTAATTCTCGTCGCGACGTTGTATATTTTATCGTTTAACAATTTACCTTTTGCAAGATATATTAATTTTAAAAATGGGATGGAAAAGTGAGTTTTTTTTAATTAATCAAAAAATACGTGGTTATGATTCGTCAATTAGATCTTTGATAAATATTGGGTCTAAATTGATCTCATCTCTCTCTTTTTAATTCTCGTCGCGACGGTGTATTTTTTATCGTTTAACAATTTACCGTTTGCAAGATATATTAATTTTAAAAATAAGATGGAAAAGTGAGTTTTTTAATTAATCAAAAAATGGGTGGTTATGATTGGTCCATTTGATACATTGATCCCATCTTTCTCTTTTCAATACTAGTATATTTTTTAAGTCATGAAACAGAAATGATTAAATACCAAAAATCACATATGTTATTTTATTTTTCTGTATTTACTCTTTCCATCTCATAATTATAGAACATATTTTTTTTCTTTCGAATTGTCTCAAATTAATTATCTACGTATTAAAAAATAAATAAAGAATTTAAATTAAGTTTACCATATTTCAAACATTTAAAGTTATTATTACAAAAATTAATAAAGTTACTTCATATATATTAATTGATTAAGGACAAAGCTGTCATTGTGCAAAAAGTAAAAAAAAGAGAAACCAGTAATTATGACGTTTTAGTTAAACTGTGTGTTTTTTTGTCGAAAGATAATAATTTATGAGACAAAGGGAGTACTTTTTTATGTTTGAGATAATGGTTGTATTTGTCGCGTAGTATTTAGGAGATGAGCATTAGGAGCGGTGAGTGTCGTGACTTTTAATGTTCATTTATCAATTAACAAGTAGCTTTATCTATTTTTCGAAAAGTTCATTTTTTTTAGTTAACAGTGTAATATTTGAGAGTTATTTAATGCTACTTTTGCTGACACCCAAAGTTTCAAGTCAGCTAAATAGTCAGAAATCAAAGTTATTCATAAAATAAATATAATA